>JAVIWB010001603.1:0-238998 GCA_031893035.1 Dermolepida albohirtum | reverse complement strand
CTCGTACCTATGTTTTTTATTTTTAGTTTTTAATTTTATAAAAATGAAAATTTTAGAATAAAATATTTTTTTTGAAGATAAAAAAGTGTTTTATTAAATCCTACTTAAAATGTTCCGATATCTTGTTCCATTTAAAAGTTATATCGACTTTATCTTTTTTAGAGAGGGTGGTTGAAATAAGCTGTGATCCACTGTATATATTTTGAAGTTATCTCTCTTGTTTTTAACGTTTGCCTTGAACGTTGCCATTTAACAATCACTTATTACCTATTGACATAGTATTGTTAAACGCCAAAGTATAAATATATTCATTCATAGTTAAATGAACGTTGACACTATGAATGTTTCTTAGCAATAGCCTCATAAGGACCGCCAGGTAGACTTTCAGATAATTACCTAGTAACACAGAACCGTTAAAAGTTATCCGCCGATTCAGGTGATAAAATTAAATAATAGTAAATTCTCTGCATGATTTAATTATATAGGTAAATACTTTATTGCCTATCCGAGACTATTATGCACGCTGGAAGGATGAAAAACCTGGGTGCCATATCTAATGCGCCGTGAAATGCGGTGTATATCTATGGAGGGCTCCGGAGCACTGTGGTGTGTAAATTAATTTTTTCATGCCTCTTCTATTATAAACACATAGTTTTTGAGTATGGCCGCATGTCGAGGAAAAAAAAGGAACACGTTTTTATGGGAGCTATTTAATTTTAATATGCATAATATATGTAATTATATACACTTGGAGAAATTGTTTGGTTTCGTGTGCCTACTTAATTTGAAACATGCTTTCACAAATTTTTGTACCTCCTAGAAAAAAAACTGATTATATAATGTAAACAAAAAATTAATATAAGTTTTGGAAACTTGTGTAGAAATTTTCTCATTGCTTTCTTGATTCTATCGAAAAATTTCTGACAGTAATTTTTAATAAAGAAATTCGAAGTGTTCAGACTTTTACTTACAAACTTGTAAAGTTAAAAAAGTAAGCTAAACTCGATTTTTTTTGTTTTTGCAAAAAAGAGGAATTTGATTGCATTCAACTGAACATTGTGTATTATGATCTCAAAACTCAGTGGGATGATTATAAAATTATGTATATATATATATATATATATATATATATATATATATATATATATATGTATGTATGTATGTATGTATGTATGTATGTATGTATGTATGTATGTATGTATGTATGTATGTATGTATGTATGTATGTATGTATGTATGTATATTTAATGCTTTTTCTTATTACATATGTCCAACTTAACTAATGTGTTATAAGTCGTTTCAAGATATTTTAATTTGAAGCATCTAGTTTTATGACATAAGTCATTCTTGTTAAAGCTTGCGTGTAAAAGCATTTATTATTTTACTTTTAAAAATGACTTATACACACGAAGAATGTAAAATTAATAATCGATTAGGGTATTGTCTGGCACAAGAAGGTGGTATTTTTGTCTACAGGGGTTTTTAAAAGTTTCTTTTATTTTTTCATAAAATCTTTTTAATTTTCAGAATTTTCTATTTCGAATATTTTATCATTTCACGCCAAACGGCAAAACATTTCAAGAAAATATTTTTTTATTAAAAGATTCAAATAAAATGCATCAAATAATTTATACAATAGCGAATTAAATAATGATTTACAGACCTACACACATCATTTTATAAATTTGTGTTTGTTTGCAATACAAAAGTACGTATGTATATACATCTGTATATACATATGCACTATCGCTCATATGAAATGAATTCTGAGCTCAGAAATTTAAAAAAAACAAGCGATAAACGTGTCTACAAAGGTGGTGTTTTGCTTAAATCCCAAAGTAGGTAGAACAATGATCTTTTCGTATATACAGGCATGTGCACGAAAATAGCAGTCCTAAATTAATAATTATAAATAATAGGTTATAAATAATATGCAAATACAAAGTAGATTGTTGTTTGGTCATGAACACGTACAATGGGAAAAAAAAGGTGGCGTAATGTATTGTGGTCCAATGACTCGAAAATAGCTTTATTTAATTCCGGTGCATGCCAACAACACGTACGAAGATCACCATTGACAGCATTGCAATCCCAGGACACCAAAAAGCTCAAGCATCATACTGTGGGCGTGTTTTTCGTGGTATGTCGTAGGCCCTTTACATAAGATAGAAGGCATAATAAATGCTGATGTTTATGTGAACATATTACAAATTGTGTCTCTTACTATATGCAGAGAAAGAAATGCCACTAAGATGGTTGTACATGCAGTATAACGATTCAAAGCATGCTTCTCGTAAAGCGAAAACATGGTTTCGAAATAATAACATTCGCGTTTTGGGCTGGCCTCCACAACCTCCAGACTTAAACCTAATTGAAAATTTATGGGTGGAGTGGAAAAAGTTTATATCTGCTGCTAAGCCGCAAAATATTGACGATCTGTGGAGAATATGCTAAGCTAAATGGCAATCAATTTCAGCAGAGTCATGTAGGCAACTGGTGAACTCGTTGCGCCACAGGTGTCAAGAGGTGATAAACAATAAAAGGATCAAGTGACAAAATACTAAGTGTTTCAATCCAATAAACAAAGTAAAAATGACATTTGGTTAGTATTTTGGCATGGCTGCTATTTTAATGCATAATTATTTTGTTTGTTCTAGAATATAAACAGTTTTATTTTTTCTTTATTATTAAGAAACTTATTTATTTATTGTTATAGTTATGTAACATGTTGGAATAAAGAGTTGAATTAACTTGAATTTCTTTTATTTAACGTATAAATTGATATTTCGGCAAATTTAAGACCACTGCTATTTTCGTGCATGTGACTGTATATATATGTATATATATATATATATATATATATATATATATATATATATAGAATTAAGAATTAAGTAAGTAATTGCTGTTCGTAATAATTCTTTCTGTCCTGATTTACGGCGTTGTCATATTGAGTTTTATAGAATTTAAATGTATTTTTGTAATCGTTATTGAAGTTACATATAACATAACATGTAATGCAGAGACGTAATTTCTTAATTCAGTGACTTTTTTAGATGGTTTAAAGGAATATTGTTTGTTATACACTTTTTTTAAAGGGAAAAAAGAATTAAAATATTTCAAAAATACATTCAGAAAGTTCAAAAATTTTAGATTTGTGTCGCGGGCATCGCAGTATTCATTGTTCCAGTCTTCACCACACATATCCTCCACAAAAGTCATTATGGTTGAGTGTGTAATTACGCGAACAAATTTAAAGTGTTGCTGCTCCTCACCTACAGATAGGCATTTACAGTAGATCACCTGAGCTTTGTGATCCGAAAAACTTGTATCCATTGTGAAAGTATGATACACAGAAAGGATATCCTTTCCAAATTCCTTCACCAAAAGAATGTTGTCCAAGCATGTTTCTGCGGTCTTCGAGACTCTAGTCGGCTCATTTATAAGAATCATCACTCCGAAAGATTCCAGTATGTTTCGGAAATACCTACTCTTAGCATCACTGCTTAGTAAGTCAACATTAAAATCACCAGCGATAACACACGTGACATTCAGTGAATCAATGACACTTAATAAACTCTCAATTTTAATACAAAAGTCAGAAAAGGAACCTGTAAGGCTCCTGTATATACATATTAGTAAAATTTCGTTTTTCTCATATGTGACAGAAGCGCCACAACATTCAAAGTCATACTCAACAGCCATGTCATCTACAAAAGGAGTTCTTACAGCAGTAAGTGTATCTGACGTGTAAATAGCAGAACCGCCATGTATACCGTAAACTCTACAATAGGACGATGCCAGGGAGCAACCCTGTAGTTTTATAAATTCTAATTTATCGGCAGATAGCCAGTGTTCGGTGATAAATATTATTTTAATGTCACGAATTAAGTCCAATTCGACCTGAAGACCCTCAAGTGATGTTGTCAGGCACTGTACGTTTTGATGGTATAACGTGAGAGTAGTTTTGTGCTTGATACCTGCGTTGATTCTATCTGAAGCTTCATCTTGCAATATACTTAAGGCATTTCCGCCTGCTTCAAATTTTGATGTCTCAGTCTTCCTACTAAAAAAGAATATTTTTGAATTTTTATATTTTTGGGCCAAACCGATGCTTTAATAAAGTCTTCCTCGGGTCTGTTTTCTATACCAATTTTAAAAGATTTTGCTGTAGTAGACCTTATTTTTAATTCCTCGATCTCCACCGCACTGTCCTTACAAATATTTTTCACAACATAATTCCTCACGGAATTGACCGTACATACCGGATTTACTCCACCCATGATGTACCAATTCATGCGGGGAGCCGCTACAAATGTACTATCTGCACTCTCACTTCCCGTTCCAATAACAGTGGGACGTTTTTTGTTCCTTCTAATTAACTTCCACTCATCGTTACGATTTGTGAGGGCATTTGCTTGCTCATATTTTTTATCTTCGTTTTTTTGAATCTTTGGATTGTCTTTCTTTACAGCTCCTGTTCTCTTTAAAATAGTCGAGTATTTGCTGGCAATTTTTTCTTCCATATTCATGTTTTCGTTATTTCTTTTCATGTTTTTATTGTTATTTTGATTATTTATGTCCTGTTGAGTTTTTACTTCATCCTTTTTCTGGTCCGTAGTACCATCTCTATCTTGAGAGCGGAAGTATTCTGAATTTTGTTTAGTTTCTGTAAGAATCCTTTTTAATTTATTAACTTCTTCCGACAGAACCCTGTTTTGTCTAGATAAATTGTTAATTTCCATTTTTAAAGGATTTACTATTGCATCACTACAGGCCCAGTTCTTGATTTTTCCAGTCTCTCTTAGTTGGATAATATTGGGTCTGGGAAAAAGTTCGTGGCGTTTTTTCAGTAAAATTCAACTGGTCCCCGCATTCCCGAATATATCATTATTATCGACAATGTTTCGCCATTTTTTTGGTAGATCACCACAACACCTTTTTTTGAAACCAACTTAATTCCATTGAGAGAGTGAGAATCGATTCTTGCCACACTTCTCTCTCAATTTTTGCCGGTGTGGTCACACTATTAATCAATTCGGGCCGTTTTCTTTCAATCGCCTGGCGTAATCTCTCTAGTTGTGCACAGTAGAGTTGAGAATCAATCGTCTGATCTCGTATCTTTCGACCATACACACAGCATTTTTTTTCAATGTTGGCTTAGCGAACGCTTGAATCCTTTATCACTTGCTTCCGATTATCGCCATGATGGAAAATCAATTCGGTCCATCATGTTTTTCATATACGTCAAGCTTTTTTTTGTAACCAGCTTTGTGTAGAATTAAAACAGTTTTGTGGTCAATGCCTAGCTCCATGCCAATATCCACTGCTGATATGCTTATCTTGTTGGACTTTTTCAAGAATTTCATCAGATTTTTCAGTGGAAAGAGTTTCCAGTTAGGTTAAAATAATATTGCGCTCATTATTCTTCTCCATTTTCAAGTGCGAATACCTTTCCAACCACTGCACCGATTACAATGTTTCTACGCTCAAACTAACGTTCGGAAGGTCATCTAAAAAACGAGCCGTCGGTGATGTCGCTGTGACTTGTTGTTCTTTAGTTATCGGCAACCAATGCCATCTATCGGGAAAAACGCCACGAACTTTTTCCCAGACCCAATAGATTCCACAGAGACACCACAACACCTTAGATGAAAATTCTTGCCACACTTCTGCCGGCACACTATGTATTCATCGTATCTTTCGATTTTCTTTTCACAGGAATCACACTTGATCGCCATGATGGAAAATCACATATACAGACTTGTTCATTCTAGAATTAGATATGCGCTGTCCACAAGTGGAAAGAGTGCAGTTAGGTTAAAGCGCGCGAGAAAGGAGGATAGAATATCTCTCACTGTCAGTTTCGTTTTCCCCCACTTTTGTATTGCAAACAACTTCCCCTACTTTCTCGCGTGCATTGACAATACGTACCTACATTTTTGAATTGTATAAATTATTTGATGCATTTTATTTGAATCTTTTAATAAAATGCAACATGGCTATTTTCTTGAAATGTTTTGCCGTTTGGCGTGACACTAATAAAATATTCTTGAAATAAATGAAATAGAAAATTCTAAAAATTAAAAAGATTTTCAAACATGGCTATTTTCTTGAAATGTTTTGCCGTTTGACGTGAAACTAATAAAATATTCTTGAAATAAATGAAATAGAAAATTCTAAAAATTAAAAAGATTTTCAAACATGGCTATTTTCTTGAAATGTTTTGCCGTTTGGCGTGAAACTAATAAAATATTCTTGAAATAAACGCGAGAAAGTAGGGGAAGTTGTTTGCAATACAAAAGTGGGAGAAAACGAAACTGCCAGTGAGAGATATTCTATCCTCCTTTCTCGCGCGCTTTAACCTAACTGCACTCTTTCCACTTGTGGACAGCGCATATCTAATTCTAGAATGAACAAGTCTGTATATGTCTATATATACACATATACATACATACATACATATTGTTATGAAGTAGACTTACATCAGCTGTTATGAAAATGCGAAAATATGTGTAAAAAAATTTCTATACTTTAGTAGTCTATATTAAGTTACATTTTAATTAATTATTGGAGAACTAGAATTAAAAGCGTGCTAGTTTTTGTTTATTTAAATGATTAGATCATTAGCATAAATTTACTATTACACTATTAAAATTTTTCTTTTGTTCTTTAATCAAATATACGAACAAATGAAAGGTGGGCTAATTTGCATTTATAATAAATCCTCATTTAATACAGAATCAACCTCGTTGAAGAAGGTATTGCTTTTAAAATTTTTCAATTTATATTTTGTATCGTTCTCTCGCGTATAAAAACTGTTTAAATCACGTAAAAGTTTAATTAACATTGACCCTCGGTCAGTTCGTATTGAGTCATCATGTCGTAAATGCGACACCCTGGATCGCAACGTCACATCAATATTTCCAGTGGACGGGGTCAGTGTTTTATTTTGTACGAGCCATAAAGCAAATCCCATGCGATTATTTCAGTCCGAAATTACGTTTCGTTTTATTGGCCAGCGCAAGATGGCGTACGTAAAGTATAGATCCCGGTTGTGTTTTTCTGGAATCCCTCTCTGCGTAGGCGAGTTGCCATTTGAATTTGCACAGTTCAGGGATCGGCATTTACCAGCCGTCTCTGCTATTATTGTCGTAGTCTCATTTAAATTTAAAACGATTTTGAAGAAGGGACGATAAATTGCGAACGGGGGCTTTTTTCCGCAGGCTAATTTGTACGCGGCCGTTTTTTTGACCTGTAATTAAAGAAATACATAATTCAGTTTTATTATTGAATTACTTGAATGCTTAATTACGAAATTATGCAAATTTCTAATTTACTAAATGAAGTATATGCAGTTATTATCTTTGCTTTGTAAAATACAGTTACTCACGAAATTGAGCGTACACCAATAAGAAACTAACAGGTGGCGCAAAAATAACCTTCCGATGTTTTTTGGCTGTAATTTAAAAAAAAAAAATTAAAAACTTTGATTCTTCTTGTGGATTATTTTTATTTGGTTTTTTAATTTTTTTACATCAAGTCGAGAATATGATGTCATGTAAATGGCCGCCGCCACAGTTGATTGTCATTTGAGTCCTTTTTACGGCATTTTCCATCACTTTGGCCAAAACTTCCGGCGATAGGTCCTCACATTCTTGACGGATATTGTCTTTAAGAGCTGCAAGAGTCTGAGGCTTGTTGATATAAACCCGCGACTTCAAAAAGCCCCACAAAAAGAAGTCTGCAGCGGTCAAATCAGGCGATCTTGCTGGCCAGTGCAAATCGTCAAAACGGGAGATTAGGCGCCCGGGAAATGCATCCTTCAGCATATCGGTTGTGGCACGTGCAGTGTGTGCCGTTGCACCGTCCTGTTGGAACCACATGTTTTCCAATCCTAATTCATCAACTTGCTGCAAAAAAACTCGTTGATCATTGCTCTGTAGCGCTCACCATTCACAGTAACCGTTTGGCCCGCGACGTCTTCGAAGAAAAAAGGTCCGATGACTCCTCCAGCGAAAACAGCACACCATACAGTGACTTTGAGAGGGTGTAATGGCTCTTCGTGGGTTACACGCGGATTTTCAGTGCCCCAGAAGCGTAAATTTTGCTTATTTACGTAACCGCTAAGATGGAAATGGGCCTCATCACTCATGATTATTTTTGATGAAAAATCATCTTCCTCTTGGTGGTGATTAAGGATGGCTTGAGCGTATGTTAGACGCGATTGGCGGTCAGCAGCTAACAACTGATGCACCGTCTGGACACGATAATGCTCCAGCTCATCGTGCCAAAGCCTGCACCGAATATTTCACCACGATAGGATTGAAACTTCTCGAGCACCCTCCCTACAGTCCAAATCCTGCTCCCTGCGACTTTGCACTGCTCCCGCATGTGAAAGTGAAGCTAAAAGGGAGGCGGTTTTCCAATGATGAGGACCTTCCGCGGGCTTGTGGCAACGAGTGTGCTTTACTCCCTAGTGAAACTTGGCTGAACTGGTTTAAAGATTGGTTTCGGAGGATGGAGAGGTGTATTGCGTGTAGAGGAAACTACTTTGAAAAAATTAAATAAACAAAGCTCTATTGCAAAACTTTCCTAGTACCCTTTGCAATATCGCACCTACCGTACTCTCCAGACGTTGCCCCGCATTACCTTTTCGTATCAATGGAACAGGCATTTGCAGAGCAGCACTTCGCCAATTTCGAAGAAAATGTCTCGATGAATAGTTTTGCACAAAGGACAAACAGTTTTTACGGGATGGCATCCATAAATTGTGTGAAAGTTTGGCAAGATGTGTAGAATCAAATGGCCAAATACTTTGAATAAATAGATTTTTCCATTTTCTTAAATCATTTCGTAAAACTTTACCCTGCGAGACAGCTATTTGCTTTTTTTGAATTAAACAATTTTAAAAAAAAAATTATATTTGATACGAGGGAGCGTTTTTATATTCGCGGAATGGGGGACAAGGGGTGGAAATAAAAAAATCAAATTATTTTTCTTTTTCAATATATTCACCTGCAAGACGGATACATTTTTCACATTTTTCAATTAATTTATTTATACCCTCATAAAAAATGATTTCTCTTTATCTGCAAAATACGCCGAAACTGCCTCCTTGACTTCATCATCGGCAGCAAATTTTTTACTCCGCAGCTCTTTTTTCATTTTCGGAAACAGGTAATAATCACTCGGGGCCAGGTCTGGGCTGTAGGGTGGGTGATTCACATTTTCGTAGCCCACCTTATGCACGGCAGCTAACGCAACGCGGTTCTTGTGGACGGGCGCGTTGTCGTGCAAAAGCAGAACACCTTTTGTCAATTTTCCCCGTCTTTTCTCTTTAATGGCTTCTTTTAGTCGCTCTAATATTGAAGCGTAATATTCTCCGGTTATAGAAACACCTTTATCTTTATAATCAATCAACAATATTCCTTCCGAGTCCCAAAATACGGTTGCCATGAGTTTCCTAGCTGATTGTGACACTTTAAATTTCTTGGGAGGTGCTGTGCCCTTTTTATGCCACTGCATGGAGTCTTGTTTGGACTCAGGTTCATAATGATGAACCCAAGTTTCGTCTCCAGTAACAATTCCACTCAATACACCATCCTTGTCTTCATTACAGAGGTCCAAAAATGCACGCGAACACTCTACGCGCTGTTGTTTTTGCGGCGGCGTGAGCATTCTCGGCACCCATCTTGCGCTGACCTTAGACATGCCGAGATGATCGTGTAGGATTTTAAAAATTGTTGTATCGGATACTCCAACCATTTCTGCGAGTTGTTTCTTCTTTAGTCGAGCATTTTCGAGTACAATTTGTTCAACTTTTTGGATAAGTGCTGGCGTGGTCACCTCAATGCTCCTGCCCGGCCCCGCGTCGTCTTCAAGGGATTCCCTTCCTTGTTTAAATAAACTATGCCACTTGTACACCATGGTTTTTCCTGGACAAGAGTCGCCGTAAACCAATGACATCTCATTCATTATGGTCGCGACTGATTTTCCTTGCCTGGTAAGCAACTTTATAACGGCACGATATTCGATTTTTTCCATATTTCACTTTTCACTCCTGATTATGTTCCTTGGTTGACGATAGCTCAAAGACTAACTGTCTAATAACAATGAAACTTCGTATTTATACTAATCATGAGTTGCTGCACAGGCCACGCCCCCAATGCGCCTACTCACCCCTCTACAACCCGCTCATTCCGCGACTATAAAAACGCTCCCTCGTATGTTCACGTCCCTCCAGTAATTCTCACGGATTAGAATAGTTTTTTTATGGTTAGAAGCGTTTTGTTTTTCTCTTGTCAAATATTTGAGAAATTCGAATTTAAAATCATCAGAATGTGTCAACATAAATTACAGAATTATTGCATAAGAAAAATAAAATCAATAATTTATATATAGTCACTAGTAGGACTTGGAAATGTAGCATTTACTTTATTAACTTTTAATTCCTTCATGACTAAAAACATTTACAATTAAAATTTCACATTTATTTATTATAAGTCATTATAAACGCTATAAAGACATATTCTACGGTTTATCTCTTTTCGGCAAAAATCTCGCTAATATAGTTGTAATCGGGAGTATCAAATCGCACAGTAATTGCCGAACCAACATTTCATCAAGTGTAATACGTCCTGGCAACTAAATCCAACCGCACATCTAAAAGGCCGCTACTTTTAACAAGGGTTTCACTGACACCATCCCAGGTATACCAGCGGTTCGATGGCATTTTTCAAACCTTAGTGGTCAGATGCTCGAAAATTCCAAGAAATATCGGGGCCCCTTAAACTTAATCCTGGTAAAATATTTTAACACAGGCCGGCATTTGGCTTGGTATGTAATTAACTCGAGAAGAATTATGGCTTCTTTATTTGATTATAATGGAAATTATAAAGAAATATAACAGCATCAAATTTCACATATACATATGTTATTTTAAACTACTTACTACTGATAAACTAGATGAGAAAGAAATTTTTATTTTTTACGTTTCAATTGTTGTGAGCCAGAGAAATATAAACCCACTACTGAAAAATTCTCATTTTGACCGCTTTATATAAGGTGTACCAATAAAACATTTTATTTTCAATAGCCGGCAATTTTAACAATTGTCATGACTCAGCCTGTAATTACTTAACAGATGACAAGTAGAAACTACGTCATTGATAAAAATTTAACGATATACGCTTCGATAACGCATTGAAATGATTAAAATTCATGACAAAAATGGTGAAAATTTCGCGGTCACAGTTCGCAAAACTAAAGCATTTTCAAGCAATTCGTCGTGGAGCATCTTCTCGGCCAGCGATTGTGAAACTGGTGGAAAAATTTGAGCTGTCAGGACAAGTTAGTGATGTGAAATATCGAACTCGTGCACGTCGCTCAAGAACAACTGAGAATATTGCTGTTGTAGCCCATAGTGTTGAGGAAAACCCAGGTTTGTCCATTTTTCGTCGATCTTTGGAATTGGGCATTCCACAAACGACATTACACCGTGGTATCTGCTTCTAGGTTTCCGGGCTGGAACCGCGTCACTAGTATATCTGCCGACGTTTCGTACCCATTTGTATGTCAGTTTCAGTGCAGTAGTTCAGCCCTGAAGATGTCCCATACAAATGGGTACGAAACGTCGGCAGATATACTAGTGACGCGGTTCCAGCCCGGAAACCCAGAAGCAGATAGCATGGACCACGACCGCGGAAGTCTACGTACCAAATTGACATTACACCGTATTTTGCATAAGACTTTTAAAGTTCAGTTAACACAAGAACTCACGCCTATCGACCATCAACAACGTCGTGTCTTTACTGATTGGGTCCTTGAAATGCATCGAACTGATCCGGAATTTCATCGAAAAATCATCTTGAGTGATGAGGCCCATTTTCACCTCGGAGGTTACATTAACAAGCAAAATTGTCACATTTGGGGCTCGGAAAATCCAAGAATTATTGTTGAAAAGCCTCTCCATCCTCAACGTGTGACTGTTTGGTGCGATTTTTGGTCAGGCGGGGTCATTGGACCTTACTTTCTTGAAAATGAGGCTGAAGCAACTGTTACGGTGAGTAGATTGCGCTATCGAACGATGATTAATGATTTTTTATGACCGGAATTGGAAGATATTGATGTGGACGACATTTATTTTCAACATGACGGCGCTACGTGCCACACAAGTAATGATACCATCGCTCTTTTGCGTGAAAAGTTTCCTGGCCGTGTGATTTCTCGAAGAGGCCACCGAGATCTTGTGTAACACCCTTAGATTTTTTTCTTTGGGGTTACGTGAAAGATAAGGTCTATGCCAATGGTCCACAATCGATTCAAGATCTCAAAGATTAAATTCGTGAAGTTATCGAGGACATAAAGCCGCAAATGTGCGATTTGGTGATAGAAAATTTCATGGAAAGTCCTGCAAGCGTAGTATTATTAATCGCATATCCTCCTCTTTACAATTAAATAAATATTGAATGATTTCGCTTAAAAATTCTCTTTTTTTTACATATCAAAATAAAACCTTTTATTGGAGGACACATTTACATCATATATGTAATGTAGAAATTTTTCAAAGAATTTCTGTTCTCTGTGTAAGACTAGAGCTGTCTCATTCTCTCTGGAAATGTGCCATCATCATTAGACCACAGAGACAGTGGATTCGAGTCATCCTTCTGCGTCATACGTTGCATTATGGAAACTGTTATTAAATGAAAGCCCATGGTAGATTATTAGTTGCCTATAAAGTTCCAATTTGTATCGCTTTTTACATTATAACAGGTTTTCCAATAGGGACATAACAATTTTTTCTTTTAATTTCAACGCACCCTTGAACATTTTTCATGATCTGTTAACGTCAAAACGTCAGTGAAGGTTAACATCTTTAACATGGTGAAGTTCACAAACAAACAACGTTCGGAAATTATTATATATAATATTTACTATTGACCGTTACTCTCTCAATGAAACAACGCATCGGTCAAAGTACCAAAAATATCGCAGCCGTATGTGCTTCAGTTCAAAACGAGCCAAATCAGACGATTCCACGCCTTTAACAGGAATTGAGAATCTCAAAACCACATCGCGGTGAATTTTGGCTTACACTCTTATAAGATTAACTTAACTCAAGAACTGAAGCCTCTTGATAATTTTGAACGCCGAAACTTCCCCGATCGGCCTCTGGTAAAGTTTGAAGAAAATCCTGAATTTCATTGAAATATCATCTTCAATGATGACGCTCATTTTTTGGCTTCATGGCTTTGTCAATAAGCAAAATATGCTTTATTGGACAGCAGCAAATCCACATGTGCTTCAAGAGACTCCATTACAACCACAAACAGTGACCGTGTGTTGTTGATTTCATGCCGGAGGTGTGGTTCGATTGCAAGATGGATTCCGTGCCATACGGCGAAGTCTGTCCAGAATGGCTTGTAGATTTCCACGGTCGGTGTCCATACTTTCTTCTTCTATCTTGCATAAAATTATATTCGCAAACATTTTAAAAATATTTTCTTGCCTTACGTGTTAGTTACTGTTGTTAATTTCCCAATCAAAGGTCATAATCAGTGACGAGTTACGATTTGAAGCGGTTACAGAATCTATCAAATTTGGAAGACGAACGCTTTCGGGATATTACAGAAAGGAATGTGTGTTGTAAAATATTAAACATCCTCCGTTGTGTTGGTATTCTCATGGATTATTGGGGTTGAAACAGTACCTCTGTACTAAGCCTGAGAAAGTAAAAAAAAAACGAGGTGAAATGTTCAAATTGAATCATATTTTATACATTTTCATGTAAAATACATAAGGGTCTGGGCAGAACACATGACGTACGAATGGATGTGAATACCAAGATATCCTTGTAATTATCAACTCATATAAGAAATATCCTTTCAATTTTCAGAGATGATAGTTAAAAATATTTTAGGAAAAGTCACGAAATTTCAAGTCGCTAGCCCAACTAGAAGTACATTTACATTACAATTGAAATCGAAAAAGTGTCTGGTTGGATCCATGTGTCAAGCGGAGGGTTTTGGCACATGGATCCAGCCAGACGTTTTTCGATTTCAATTGTAATTTAAATGTACTTCAACTCACTACTTTTTGTAGCGCAATCGTTCAAACTTTAAAAGTAATCCATTCAGTCAAAAGTTCTGATTTTGTCATACTTTTTGAGTTCTTTTTTCAATTATTAATTTTCGTAGTACATAAAGCAGTAGTTCTGCAATAGCAGATTACAAACTCTACAAAACTTTTTAACTATTAGTCATATAGACTTGGAATCGTGTAAAGGATTAATTAACAGAAACGGCTAGCCTCCTATCGCCCTACAATTTAAGAATTCTGTGTAACAGAAATGCTCTCAAAATAAACACCCAAGCGATCACAAACAATACCGATAGTGCTGACAGATGAACAGCCATCAGCACCATCTCCCCCTATCCGGCGAGTACGTGACGCTTTAAAACCCTCAAAATGAAATATGGTAAAAGTATTCGAATCATTTTCGTCGAGGTTAAGCGTTTACAGGGTATTTTATGTCGAGTCAGATGAGTAAAAATAGAAGCCAAAGCTCTACATAAATTAGTTTTTTACGGTCTTAGCCTGTTGTTAATTATAGTATGTATTTAAGTACATTCACTTCCAATAAGAGTTTTACGAATACAGGGCGTTCGAATATGATAAACCCAACATATTAATGGATAATTAAAAATAAAATTATAAAAAGTATTATATTGAAATTTGCTATTTACGAAATGTAGTTAACAAATGTTTTTCAATTTAAAAAATATTAATTATTTTGATTTAGAAATTTGATTTCAAATTTCGCGGTTTTTTTAAAGAATAAATAAAACCCATAATTTGCATTCACTTTCAAAAACTTTTTATTGGTAATTGAAGTATCAGATATGACATTTATTTGCGAAAAATAATGCGAAATGACCTCCTCTTGCAGCTCCACAGACGACCTCTTTTTTGTTAAAATTTTTAATGACATTTTGACATAATTGAGGCTCTATCTCACCAATGAAATGAATAATTTCATCTTTCAAAGCAGGAATTGATTGTGAATTGTTTTTATAAACCTGACTTTTCACATAACCCCAAAGAAAATAGTCTAACGGTGTCAAATCGCATAATCTTTGTGGCCAATTAACATCACCGTTTCTTGAGATTACACGTCCAGGAAATTTTTTTCACAATAAATGGATTGATTCGTGTGCAAAGTGAGGTGTAGGGCCATCCTGTTGAAACCCCATATCTTCTAGATCAATATTCCACAAAAATTCGGTTATCATCCGACGATATCGATCACTATTGACAGTTACAGCTTCGCCAGCAGCATTTTCACTTTCACCACCTGACCATAATGCACACCAAACAGTAACTCGTTTAGGATGCATAGGTTTCTCATGAATAATTCGTGGATTTTCCTCACCCCAGATACGACAATTTTGTTTATTAACATAGCCACCAAGTTCAAAATGTGCCTCATCGGAAAATATTTTTTGAGAAAAATCAGCTGGTTGTTCATTGATGAAATTGACGAATGAACGACGTTAAATGATCTAATGGTTTCAGATCCTGTATTATTTGAACTTTCAGAGCTAAATACTTGTGTAAAATACGCCATGTTGTTGATCCACTAAGTCCAAGTTGTTGTGAACGTCGTCTAATGGACATTTCAGGATCTTCAGCAACATTTTCACGAACCAAACCAATATTTTCTTGTGAACGACCACTACGACTGTATTTTTCACTTTTTTGATCTTCATGAAATTTTTTAATAATTCGACCGATAGTGCTGTCAGATGGACGATTATGTAAACCATAAAATTCACGTAATTTTCTAAAAACTCTTCACAAAACGCTGATTTTCATAAAATAATTCAACAATTTGAACGCGTTATTGTACCGTGTACGAAGCCATTTCTATAAATGTCATACATCGCACTTTTTAAATGCCCACATACCCAGACAAATTCAGTGCGCTATCTATATTTTATTTATCCATTAAAAAAAACGCGCAATTTGGAACAGCCCTTTATAAGGTTCTTATTTTGAAAATTTTTGCAAAATCCCAAAGACGATAGGATCAAAATCAATTTTAAATTTCTTTCTGTTTGTTTCATTTTATAAAAATTCATAATTTTTTTTATTTTGCTATTGATCAGATCTATTAGTGATGAAAAAGAATTTCTTTCCCCACCATCTCACGTGACTTGCTATATGCTGATTTTTTAATTTGGTAACCTATCTTTTTCTAATTTTGATGGAGCCTGTGGTTGATTAACTTAATCATTGAAGGTTGATATATAACGCCTTTCCACATTAATGTTCGTGTTCTGTGCGTTTTGGCGTATTTTTGTCGTAGTTTTCCAGGTGCGATACCGTTTAATTATCTGCTGATGATAACAACTTAATTGTCGAAATACGTATGCAGAACACGAATCTTAATGTGGAAAATGGTTATATATCAACCTTCAGTGATTAACTATCTTTTTCTATTGGAAGCGGATAATACTCTTTTTTATGAGTACCATAATACTATCTACATATGGAAGAAATACTCGTAATAGAAACGGCTTATATAACAAGAGTCAGAACACGTTTTGTAAGAATATTCCAAATAGTCCGGCTACTATTTTTAAATGCTGTTGTCAATAGTAACAAAAGTATACAAGCGTCTAGACGCCGAGTATCCGAGTATCATTAAAACATTCCTGATATCCTCGAATGATATTTCAGTTAAAACAACCTAACCTAAAATTAATTTACATATACTATACCATAGTTTGATGTTTGTTGTTAGTGTGTTCTGTTTGGTATTATATCAGCTATTTCTATATTACCTACGATTCTTCATATTTTTGTCAAGATGGACGGAACATTTCGACTCGTTGGAACCAGTCGAGCAGAATTGCTCTCCAGACATGGAATGCAATCTATTCTGGACGGAAGAAATCTACACTGTGCGAAATTTTTGTGGAATTTATTACGTGGCAAGACTGTGACCGTGACTTTTTCTTCTGTCACAAGTGGCTTTTCGTGTTCCGAGGATTTCCGCCAGGCACAAAAACACATTCCATCTTACGGCGGCAAAGCCAATATTCAAAGAGCGCCTGTACCATTAATGTGTCGCGTTGCTGATAAATTGATTTCAGACATTCTTTTTTGGAATTCCAATAATGTTTTGATTACATTATTATTTATTTATTACCCATAATCTGTGTCTGGCCGTACATATTGATGTAATTGAATTTGATGGAGCCTGTGGTTTATTGACTTGATCAATAAGGTTAATATATAACCCCTTTCCACAATTAACTATTTGTAAATTCTGTATACGTATTTCGACAACCAAGTTGTCATCATCAGCAGATAAAATCAAAGTGTCGCACCTGGTAAAACACGGCGAAAAAATTGTACGAAAAATATACTCCGTACGCGATCCGCATCGTTGAAAACCAAGATGTGCACAGTGCACATCTTGGTTTTCAACGATGCGGATCGCGTACGGAGTATATTTTTCGTACAATTTTTTCGCCGTGTTTTACCAGGTGCGACACTTTGATTTTATCTGCTGATGATGACAACTTGGTTGTCGAAATACGTATACAGAATTTACAAATAGTTAATTGTGGAAAGGGGTTATATATTAACCTTATTGATCAAATATTGATGTAAAACTATTTAATTGCTTTGTTTACAATTTTTTTTCCCTGCCTTATGTTTCACATCTATAACTAATAACCTACCGTGGGTTTTTATTTAATAACTGTTTTCATAATGGAATTTGTGGTACATTAGAAGACCTCGAATTAATTTGTCTCCGTGGTTTAATGGTCAGGACGCATTCCCGGAGAGAATGAGATCGTGGGTTCGAATCTCCCGCGGAAAACCGAAATTTTTTCAAAAATTACTGCATTACATATGCGATGTATAAAGCGGTTAAAAATTGAATTTTTCTGTTTTCTAGTGATTTTATTACCTGCTATTAAGATGAATTGAAGTTCTTTTCTATTACATTTATTTGAATGATGATTTTCCTCTTCATTGTTATCACAATTTTGCTATAGAAGTTTTTATGGTATACTACGGACCTTGAATGTTGAAAAAATTCGTTTTTTAAATATCTAATAGTTGTCCTAACTTGTATGGTCGATAATGTACATACAACATATTTACATATTAATAAATAGAAAGAATACATTAATAGAAACCTTAATCTATTAGTATTTAACATATTGTGCGTAATTACCACATAAAAGTATAACAAAGTCTGGTTGTGTAAGAAAATTAATTGCATAAAATGTTGCATTAGCTTCAACTACAAAAGAAAAAATTGGGAACGGTGCACTGTCTGCATTTTACGAAGAATGTAACACTCAATAATCGTGTATTAATATAAACATACGAGGATAGTTTGACAAGTAGTGAGAATGACACATAGGTGGCGCTCTAATTGGTAAAACAAATGCACTGTAATTTAGGTTGGCTATTTATATGTTTACATTCCGATATTTAGATAAATCGGTTGATTAGTTTATTTTTGACAGCTGATTGAAAAAGAAGCAACACGTCGTTTTGTTAAAATGGAAAAAGCAGAGTATCGTGCGGTCATTAAATACTTCGTAATTAAGGGTATGAAAGCTACCGAAATAAAAGATGAGTTACGAGAAACATTAGGTGGATTTGCTCCATCATCCGCCACAATAAGTAGATGGGTAAATGAATTTAAACATGGTAGAACAAGCTCTGTTGATGAAGCGCGCTCTGGAGCACCCAAAATCGTGACTTCTAAGGAAATGATTATAAAAATCCACAATATTATTACGCAAGATCGACGACTCAAAGTGAGAGAGATAGCAGACATGGTAAACATTTCAACAGAACGCGTACACCACATTTTAACGAAAGAATTGGGCCTTTCCAAGCTTTCGATAAGATGGGTGCCGCGATTGCTTACGACTGATCAAAAGTTCACTCGTTTGTGCATTTCCAATGAGTGTTCGGACCTTTCTAAGCCGAATCCGGTTGATTTTTATAGGCAATTTGTTACCCGCGGTGAAACTTGGATGCACTATAGTACACCCGAAACTAAACAACAGTCGAAACAATGGTTAGAACGTGGTTCTGCACCTCCAAAGAAAGCAAAAGTCACTTTATCGGCAAACAAGGTGATGGGATACATTTTTTGGGATTCAAAGGGCATTTTGCTCATTGATTACCTTCAGAAAGGTGCCACAATAAACGGACAATATTATGCAGAACTTCTATAAAAATTAAATGTTGAGATTCGTGCTAAACGGCCAGGAATTGCAAAAAAAAAAGATTCTGTTACACCAAGACAACGCTCCCTCGCATATCAACACAGTTGCGATGTCCAAAATCCACGAGTTGCATTTCCAATTAGTGCCACATGCGCCTTATTCGCCGGTTCTAGCCCCTTCCGACATCCACCGTTTTCCAAAATTGAAAACGGCACTAGGTGGAAAGAAATTTTCGTCTAACGACTAGCTTATATATATATATATATGTACCGCACCTATCAGAAAAATCTAAACAAACTCTTTGAAGAACAATTTTAAAATAGCCCACAAACGGAAAATACAAAATTAAACATGAAACACCTAAGGAAAAACAAACACACAAGTAAATATTGGGTCTGGGAAAAAGTTCGTGGCGTTTTTCCCGATAGATGGCATTGGTTGCCGATAACTAAAGAACAACAAGTCACAGCGACACCACCGACGGCCCGTTTTTTAGATGACCTTCCGAACGTTAGTTTGAGCGTAGAAACATTGTAATCGGTGCAGTGGTTGGAAAGTTATTCGCCCTTGAAAATGGAGAAGAATAATGAGAAATTTCGCTATATTCTGCAATATTATTATGATAAGGGGAAGAACGCTGCGCAGGCTTGTGATAAAATTTGTGCTGTGTACGGTGAAGGTACTTTATCGAAATCTGTTGCGCGGAAATGGTTCGCTCGCTTTCGTTCTGGAAATTTCAATGTGAAAGATGAGTCACGCTCCGGTCGTCCAATCACTGAAAAATCTGATGAAATTCTTGAAAAAGTCCAACAAGATAAGCATATCAGCAGTGTCGATATTGGCATGGAGCTAGGCATTGACCACAAAACTGTTTTGAACCATTTACACAAAGCTGGTTACAAAAAAAAGCTTGACGTATGGGTTCCTCATGAGTTGAGCGTGAAAAACATGATGGACCGAATTAACATCTGCGATGCGCTGCTGAAACGGAATGAAATCGAGCCGTTTCTGAAACGTTTAATAACCGGAGATGAAAAATGGATTACGTACGATAATCGGAAGCGTAAAAGATCGTGGATAAAGGATGGTGAGTCGTCATAAGCGTTCGCTAAGCCAACATTGACGCCAAAAAAAGTGATGCTGTGTGTATGGTGGGACTGGAGGGGAATCGTCCACTACGAGCTACTTCCAACTGGTCAGACGATTGATTCTCAACTCTACTGTGCACAACTAGAGAGATTACGCCAGGCGATTGAAAGAAGACGGCCCGAATTGATTAATAGGAAAGGTGTTGTCTTCCATCATGACAACGCCCGACCACACACTTCGTTGATGACCCGTCAAAAATTGAGAGAGTTTGGTTGGGAAGTTTTGATGCACCCACCTTACAGTCCGGATATAGCACCCTCTGACTATCATCTGTTTCGATCTCTGCAGAACTCTCTCAATGGAATTAAGTTGGTTTCAAAAGAAGCCTGTGAAAACTACTTGATTCAGTTTTTCGACCAGAAACCACAGAAGTTTTTCACCGATGGGATCATGGATCTACCAAAAAAATGGCGAAACATTGTCGATAATAATGGAGCATATTCGGTTTAAATGAATTCGTCCGCGCGCCATGCGGGGACCAGTTGAATTTTACTGAAAAAACGCCACGAACTTTTTCCCAGACCCAATATATATAAAATAAAATGCCGATCGTGTGAAGGTACATACGTAGGAAAAACAAAACAAAATCTACATAAAAGAATATACGAACACAAATATAGTCTTAATCAGCAACAATATAAATGCAACAGTCATATGTAAACATGCTTCAAAGAAAAAAAAACAGAAATAATGTTTGCCAACATCGAAATCCTCGAAATAGGAAACAATTACAATAAACGTATAATTAAAGAAATGATATACATAAAAAAAGACTAAAACATAATAAACGATAGACATTTATAATAATTTATTTTTTTAGAAAAATAAATTGTTTGCATCTCCTTGTATATTACAAGCATTCGTCAATGTAAATTCGCAAACAGACACGCATAGCTCTTGACATGAACAAACGAAAAGTAAGTAACATTTGTGTTTAGGAAAGCACTTACTGAATAAATATTCACGAAGATTGAATCTTCAGAATGCTAGAAGTTTGTTAAGGTTAAAAATGCTCGAAAAAAAAACATTGCCTCCGTCTATCAGACAAGACACGAATGTACTGAATGACGGAACAAGGGCGCCTTTACCAGAGCGTTTGTAGGCAAACACTCTCAATCTCGTGTGTTGTACATTAGAGAGAAGCAATGTTTTCTCATTATTTTTCTGTATTGAAAAGGGACGATAAGCCTTACAAAGGAGGCGTTAGTTAACAACAAAAGTTTGCCTGATGATTGATGCTATTCTTTGAAACGTGCGTAGCAAACGGGGTATTATCAATATTTGAATGATTCCTTTTAACATTCAAGATTATTGTAAATTCTACAATATTAAACCGAAAAAAAATTAAGCGATCGCAAATATTTGTATATATAAGAAAACTATTATTCACAAATATAAATATGCAATTATAAAAAAAAAATAACTTGAAAAGGGGGGACTTCTTCCCCCGTAACGTCGTTTAATTAAATATTTTATTACTTCGACGGCTGAAACTTTCAATAAAAAAGAAATAAAGTTTGTAATTGCGCGACCAATTTTATTTGGCGGGCGGAAAAAATGTGAACTAATACGCGAAACTCTTTACCTCTCACCTCCTTAACCTATGTGTTCAGCTGAAGTACAGTCAAATACAATATCATATCTATCTTGATCTATTTGTTGTTTGAGTTTATAGGTTAGTGTGTGTGTTTCTTGTAATGTGTTTGTTGTATAATCTAATAGGCCGCAATCATAACCTCACATTCACATGTCAAACTTTTGAATTAAGCGCCCCAAATTTTTTTCTCGGAGTGTATCTTTTAAAACGATCGTGCTGCTTGACTGGCCAAATTGAATTGGTTGTAGTACAGGTATATTTACACTTAGTACATAGATCAATATCTCACCAATAGATGGTACCACTAATTTCGTGAAAATAGAACTATTTTTGTTACTTCCATAATGACATCGGTTGTTACTAACGTCATTATGAAATTTGAATTTTGACAGTTCATTTAAAATGTTCAGATCCGTTTCATTTGCGCACCGATTCTCCAAGTATTCCGAAACACAACTCAATACTGAGTCTGAGTCTGAAGAATTGAATCGCAATTATGAAGAAGATGTTGTATTGGTATTTTACAATAGTATGTTGGACGTAATTGTGGATAAATGGACTGTCATAGATGAAGAAAAACTGTTGGAAATAAACGACGATGTCGTCACGGAAGTGAAAGATGTACCGGACGAACCCATTAACGATATAAAAAGGCTCAGTATCGTGGAAATAAAGGATTCTAAAGCGTCGCTTACCCTTAAAAAGCACCGGTATTCGAAACATTCTCAAATGAGTAGCGCAAGTAATAGTTCCAAGTCATCGATATTAAGAAAAAATCGGAGATCTTCATTGATAAACAAAATGAAAAGGAAGGCAAGCTATGGTAGCTCTTCTTCAAGAGACATAAGTCATAAAAATATTGAAAGTGTAGATAGTTCTTCGCGGCTTAAAGTGACAAATTCCCAAATACAGACGACTCCGAATGTTCCGGAATGCTCCCTCATTACACAATCAGAAAATGTCGTTATAAAATTTAAAAATGGAAATGTGTATTCGGGCCCGGTTATCAAAAAAAAATTCCACGGCGAAGGTCAGTTCGTGTGGTCCGATGGTGCTGTATATGAAGGTGAGTTTAAAGACGGCGAAATCACGGGACGTGGAAAACTATTCTACGAGGAAAACAGTCATTCAGACGGCGATTTCTGTAGGGGATTATTACATGGAACTGGAACTTTGTACATAGCAGACACCAATAAATTATACAGTGGTAAGTGGAAGAACGGTAGGAAGCACGGACATGGATGGTTGCTGTACGAACCTGATAATTGGTACGAAGGCGAATGGCTTTGTGGTATCAGACATGGAAAGGGTCTGAGACAATACAATAAACATTCACGATATCAGGGCGATTGGTTAAATGGGGAACGCCACGGACAAGGGACCATGGTTTGGGAAAATAACGATTTTTACAGCGGCGAATGGAAACACGGAATAATGGATGGAAGTGGGGAATATGTGTGGAAAGGATTTTATAATAAACACTTCGTTTTTCCACTGCAAAATAGTTACGAAGGTCATTGGATAAACGGCATGCGAAGTGGCATGGGAGTGATACATTTCGGCTTCAATGGTGGTGCGAGGATGGCCGGCCAGTTCGTTCGCAACATGAAACATGGAGCCGGGATCATTGTGTGTGGTAATGGTAATATTGTAAAAGGAAATTTGTTGTTTATGTATGACAAGCCGGTGGATTTGCAGTTATTTAACAGCGGAAGGAGCCTGGCTTCCATCACCAACATAGAAATAAACAAGAGCAGTATGGCTAATAAGAAAAGAGGTGACATTAACATAAATTCAGACTCGAATATCGAAGATAAACTCTGTCCTGAACATGAACAAGACTTGAATAGCATGAATATGTTCGCCGAGCTACCAACTATTTACTCATCTCAAATCAATCCGTTGCGAATTCCCGTCCACGCCGAACTCCACCAGATCAACTTGCAGTATTATTTACGGAAGGTCAGCCAAAAATACGGCTTCGAGTACGACACTCGAGAAAACTCGCTCAAAGAACTGGATTTCGAAGCAGAATCATGGCAGAAGAGCATTTTGGACTTTGAAGAAAAGAAACTACGCTTCGCCATCACCTGTAATTGTTTACTACTCCAGACTGCGTATCAAATCTACGCGACAATCGCCTCGCCGGACATCATACCATTTAGAGTCGTCCTAATCAGACTCTTCCTATGGCAGTTGTATCTTGATGGTGGTGTGACTGAGAAAATATCTTTGATCGATACCGACTTGCTACTACTCGAGAACCCCGATAGTGGGCTGGAGCACGAACATAATCCATTAGAGAAAATTTATTTTTGGCAGTTCGTGTACTCCATTATTTCGACAGCGTTGGAATTGTATTCTGAACATTGCGAGGAGTACAAACCCACCGGAATATTGGCTACGGTTTTGAAGAAGTTTCTTCAAGAGTATGTACGAACCACTCTTACGAAACCCAAAAGCAGCGTTTTAGAGGAATACGCGAACAGTTTGCCGATAAAGAATATGTATTTACTGTACAAAAGTGTGGGCGAACCTCACACTGTTAGAACATTCTTTTGCACTTGTCACACTAGATTTGGCGTATGTGATAAGTTATTGGAAGACGATAAAATAGGTCAGCTCAAAAAAGGTCAGAATGTGGTAATTGGACAATTGATGTACGTAGCAAACAATTTGGATGTGGGGGAAAAACCGGAGGAACCGATCCCTTATCCATTACCAGACGGCGTATGTAAAAATTTGCGCATCTTCAAGAAACTAAAATCCAAACATTTAATCCAATGCATCTCGAAGGTGTGTCCGCAAGTTATGAAGGATAACGTAATTGTGAACATGGATTATAAAATTTCTTTTTTGGAGTTTTACAACATTTTGATCATCGCTACTCTGAAACTTGTAGATAATATGAAAAAATTAGAGCAGTGGCGGAAAGAAAGCAGACTTACTGAAGTCTCCTTAGCGGGTTCAAAAACGAGATCATCCAGAAAATATTCCATAAAAAAGTTCAAGAGATAATCTTTTTATTTAAAGAGTCGTTTTATTATATATTATTTTATACAAAAATACATTATAATTGAAAGTTTTTTAATTAATTTTGAACAAGAAGAAGCATTGAGATTAATTTTGAAATTTCGTAGGCGTACACGAACGGTGGTGCTATTATTATTATTTTGAAAATACGTGGGAAGTCTTTTAAGTTTTGCATGGTAGGACATAGATGGCGCCACTTATCAAATGTCAGTACTAAAAATCAACCTCCATCTTTAGCTAACCTAAATCCAAAGTTTCATTGCGATACGTGCAGTGTTGTAGCTATTACCAAAATTTGCAAAAGTTATTTGAACGCTCAGGCAGAATGCAAATTATGTCGTGGCCTCCTCAGAGCCCAGATCTGAATCCCATGCTTTGGGACAAGGTCGATAGAAAAATATGAAGTTACTGTGTTTGTCGGTTTCTTCAATCCGAATGGAATAATATTTCTATAGATACGCTTAGAAAATTAACAGATAAATTCCGCGTGTGGTGCAAACTATGGTGCGACTGTTAAACGCGAAAGAAGAATATTTCAATTAGAAAAAAGTATAATAATTTACAACGCAATTAGAATTATTTCGATGAATGTTTTGTATACTAACATTTTTGTGGAATATTTTTTTATAATTTTCGACGACAATTATCTCAACAAGAATGTCTCGCCGAGTTGGTTTCTGTTTTCGGCAATGAAGCACTACATCAGTCAACAATTTCTCGTTAGTATGGAGAATTCAAACGTGGATGAATTAGTCTTATGGCGGGTTTACACTATGCATAGATTAGTGGCGCCAGTAACAATTGTCGCGCCAGTAAATTTAAGTTGCGTGTATAAACATCAACTGGCGTACTTTGACTTGTACGCCAGTTGATGTTTATACACGCAACTTAAATTTACTGGCGCGACAATTGTTACTGGCGCCACTAATCTATGCATAGTGTAAACTCGCCATTAGCGACGATCCAAGAGCGGGTTCACCAAAAAAGGCAGTCACTCAGGAAAACGTCGATGCTGTGCCCAAGATCATCAACGAAGATCGAATTGTGATATATCGCCAGATTGAAGCATTGTTGGGGATTTCGAAGACCTCAATTTAAAAAATTTTGCATAAAGAATTGTGTGTAACAAAATAGTTGCTCGTTGGATACCGCATCTGTTGACTGAAGAACAGAAAGTAGCTAGGGTGAAATGATGTCATAAAACTCTAGATCGCTTCAACGCCGGAAACTCTAAAAACGTATCAACATTGTCAGTGGTGATGAATCTTGGATTTACTCATACGAGCTAGAAAATAAACAACAGTTGTCTGTTTGGGTGCTCCAAATTCTCGAAGTGTCTCCAAAAAGATGGTCGCAACATTTGTCTCGAAAGCAGGTCATGTAGCAACAATTCCTCTACAAGATCAAAGGACTGTTACTGCTGATTAGTATACAACTATTTGTTTGCCGCAAGTCATCGCTGAGCATCGAAAAGCTAACCCGAACGGCAAATCATCCTCCACCAAAACAATGCAAGTTCGCACATAGCACGTAAGACAATTGAATTTTTAACATAACAAAACGTGTTGGACAATCCTCCTTCTAGTCGTCAGTAGGAGCAGTCGATAACCTCAAAATGCAATTTTAACTGTACCAACGAACGAGTGGAACATCTGCTTCCAGAGTTGGTTCAAGCGCATGCAAAAGTGCATTAATTTTCGTGGAGAATGCTTCGAAAAACGATGAAGTCTTAAAAAGCTATCGACTGTTTTTCTCCGGTTTTATATGTAAATCTTAAAAGACAACCCATGTACTTGCGTTGAAACCGATTTCAAGCAAATCTTACAACAATTACGATGGTAGGTTTATTTCAATAGAAAAAATGTACACTCATGATTGTGTGCTATAAGTGACATAAAAAATATATGTTTTAAAGAAGTTCGAGAGTGTTATAAACAAAGATTTCGATTTTACCAGATTAAGAAATATTTGTGATGGTGAGTATGTAGATCCGTTATCTATTTCTAAAAATTATTTCAATGATGCGTGTGTTACATCCGTAGATGTCGAGCGGTCATTTTCTAAATTTTCATCTTTTCAGTACGGCGTACGTTGCTCTCCGAGACAAATGTGGAAACTTACGTCATGCTGCATATATTTTGTCAGTCTTATCCATTTTGCGCTACGCAACAACAGCTGTGATTAATTACCGTTATTTATAAAACAAAAAAAAAGTGATGCAAATAACGCATGCATTGCAAGGTCGCCCGTTTGTTTGAACACTCGCCCTGTTACGACCCTGATACACAGGAAAAATATTCCAATTCTATTCATGAAAAATATTAATATAATATACAGTAAGACGGTTTTATATTAATATTATATTAAAGTAATTAAAATGAAAACGAACAGGTATATAAGAGTATAATTATAGCCACTTTGTTTCGGAAAATTATGCATTTAATAAAGTTCGTCCACAGATTGTTCGTCCGTCTCCAATTATATTAATATTTGGGGTTCATTTCAAAACACGTTTCGGTGCGAGACGTTCGTGTCGTGTCGTTCATGCAGTTAAAGCGGCAACAAATAGAATATCTTCTCTTATTTTTTTTTTTGTACATCGGTATCTTTTTCGGCACCGCCTTTTGAAATGCCTCTCGCATGTTCGGCTTGGAGTTTACTGTACCAATTATCATTTTGACGAATACTAAAATGCATTAATGTTTTCTAATGGATGTCGACTCTGTTTGTAATTTTATGGCCGCATATGTGCGGAAAACCCACGTGACGCTTTACAAAGAGTGCCTCACGTAAGACACCGATAAATCTAAACCACATGTTGGGCAAACAAAATGTATGTGTTTTGTAGTTTTAGGTAGGTGTTCTTCTTTATTTTATGGTGTTTGTATCAATTAATAATAGTTATTAAAATTACATTTGTTATTTTATATCAGTGGTTCTAATCTTGTCCTCTATGGGGTATTAACGGACTTCGCAAGCTCTTCAGTAAAATAAAATAAATAAAAATCGAACGAAATTATAGAGAAACTGAAACGGTCATCTAATAAGTATGTCACATCTAAGAGTAAATAAGACAAGGTAACTTTGGAAGCTAAGAAACAAGTGAATAGTCAAAAAAGTAGTGTTCGTGGGAACATCTAGTGTATTTTGCAGGGTTTTCTTTCGTGTAGTTCTACTCTGAAACTATGTTTAACACCGTGTTTAATTTCTACTGAGGATAACAAGTTTAGTTGTCGAAATACGTATTTAGGGTGCAGATATTCTGGTAACAGCTGATCGTGCCGCAACCATGTTATATATGGGTCACTTCGTTAAATGTAACTGTAGTAATTTAATACATGTAACATATGTACATCTTGTAGCAGAAACAATTTGAAATCGTTCGCCAGAGGTAAATGATTCAATTGGTCGAACAAAAGCCGTTTTTCTTAAATCTCCTAAACGAATTTGAGAATTTCACAGACAGTGTCCCAACATCCCTCAACCACCACAGCAAATTCTTCGTCTTCTGTTCGTCGGGAACATGGTTAGAAGCAGTGCTTTATTATTTACTATTTTTATGATTCATTAGGTTGCCTTAAAAGCTTTGTGATTTAGTTACTTCCCGTAAGATGGCGCTGTTAAAAACATATGCCGTTGTCTCTTTTTGTAATTTTTTAAATAAAATAAGTTTTGTGAAAAATGGAATTAACGCGCGAACATTTTTAATCCACGATTTTCTACGATTTTAAAAACGGTCTTGCTCGACAAGGATGTTCCCAAAAAATTAAGCGATTGTTTGTCGCTGACGCACCATCCTTGGCGACTGTTCAATGATGATACAATGAGATATTTTGCGTTCGGGTGCAGCCCAAAAATTTAAATTGTGTACAGCCAAAGAAATATTTAAAAGTATTTTGTCAAGTGAAATGTGTGACATAGTTCTTAGAGAAACAAATCGTAAAGGACTTAAAATTACAACAGAATATAATACAAAAAACGAAAGAAAAAAACAAAAAAATATTCGAGTCTTTTAGAGAAGAAGAACTCAACGCGTTTCTTGATATTTTGATTTACTCTGGTGTTCACAAATCAAACAGAGAACACGTAACTGAATTGTGGAAACCCACTAATTTGCCATTGTTTCGGGCAGCAATGTCATACAACAGATTCAGAATGCTATTACGGTGTACACGTTTTGATAATAATGAAACTCAGGATATGCGTGCAAAGTCTCGAAAGATCTGCAATAAAACATTATTTGTAACTTTGCCTTATGTTTTTATTATTTATTGAATTTTTGATTTTGTTTTTATGTTTCTGTTTTCCTATTTCATGAAATAAATTGTTTACATTTATATTTTATATGTTATATATATGTGTTACTTATTTATGCAAAGCTACTAACAACTTCAAAAAGTATACTTATAATAGCCGCATTCTCATATAAAACACGTACACTACCGGTCATATTTATTAGCCCACCCTTAGTTTTAGCCAAAATTATTAAACTATCAAATGTGTACTGAAAATTTATTTATTGTACCAATACAATAGTATAAAATAAACATAAAATAGTTACATTTTTCTTATATAAAATCTTTATCATTAATTATTATTGAATTTTGCTCTCATCAATGCACCCACCTTTATTTTTGATAATTGCGGCACATAACCGCGGCATCCTTTCAATTACTATTGGCAGTGTACCTTCTGTAATTTGTGCCCAGGCTTCTTGAAGTTGTTCCCACAGTACAGTGGTGGATGATAGAACACGTTCTCCAACCTTCCGGTACAATTCTTCCCAAAGAAGCTCTATTGGGTTCAGATCAGGACTTTGAGCTGGCCATACCATTATAGAGATTTGCTCTTGCTCTTCTAGTTGACGCAAGTAATCGCCACACAATCTAGAAGGGTGTTTCGGATCGTTGTCCTGTTGAAATAAAAAGTTTTCGCCAAGAATCCTTAGTCCTGAAGGAACAGCGTTTACTACCGAAAAGTTCAAACTTCGATTCGTCTGTCCACAACACATTATTCCACTGATCAATCGTCCAATTCTTGTGTTCTTTAGCCCAATTTAGTCGTTTTATCTTGTTTTGCTTTCGTAGTAGTGGTTTTCGCAGAGCAATTCTTCCGTATAAACCCGCTTGCCTTAACCTTCTCTGTACCGTGGACACACTAATTGGTTTAGCACGCGTTCTATTCATTTCAGCAGCAATTTCTGGTGCTGTTTTTCGTCTATCGCGTCTACTTATCCGTATTAGATGCCGGTCATCTGCAGATGTCGTCGCTTTGCGTCGTCCAGATCTTCTTTTCTTGGAAAATGTACCACTTTCTTCAAATTTTTTAACGTTATAATCAACGGTTCCGCAATTTAATCGTAATTCTTTTGCAATTTCGCGATTACTTTTACCCGTACGATGATAAGCAATTATCATAGCACGCACTTCAACAGATAATTCCTTCGTCTTCGGCATTGAATTAAAATATTCACAATAACTCTCTATATCACCGTTTTCGCAACAAAAGATGAACGATGACTGACATAAAATTTATTTTCCTTTTTGAATAACACATCCTAATATTGTAATTAGTTAGTACAATAACACAATATTGGTAATACCTTTCGGAAATGCAGGTAAAACTGTTAATACTGTAGGGATTAGCCTATATAATATTTATGGTATTTTTCCAATTTATGACACCTTTACGATATTTCATAAACAATTTAAGATTTTCGTAGAAATTCATATGGAATTACTTCCACTAATAATATTGTTGCATAATTATAATGCAGATTTTTCGAAAGATAATCCGTATTTCAGGAAACATATAAAATTGGGGTGGCAAATAAATATGACCGGTAGTGTACAGGTACCCGGGCACCTAGGTGCGCACATAAGGGTTAATCACAGTGTCACACGTGGATCCGTGATAGAACTTGCATAGAATCAGACCGCGCAAGAACCAAATATACACCGATTTAAATTTTACACCGGAAACCATCTCGATTAGTACTAAAAAAATAATTCTTTTACGATTTCAATCCGAGTGTCTTTTTGATTTGTTTATATTAATTGAAGCCAATCCTCCGTCAAAATAAATGATTGGATACCACGGCGGCTGTGGGTGCGTACTGCGTAAGAAACATTAATTCTTATTTCTGTAACTGTAAAACATTACTTTGACGTGTTTTAGTAGTGGTCATTTATTTTCGGACATCAACACATTTCCCGTATAATATCTTGTTTCATCAACATTTATTATCTTTTTACGGGACAGCGTTTTCCTTTATATATTTTTTATTGCGTCACATCGTTGGCTTGACGTGCTGATGGATCTCGGCAAGTTTAATTAATATACCCCAGACGGCGATGGCAGTTAATACTACCATTTGATATGTTTAAAAATTTATTCTGACGGCAAAATTACAATAAATTCATTAGTGGAATGTGTAATAAAGCTCTTCAGTATTCTGTTACCATATGTGTACGTAAATTAACATATTTATGTAGTTGCTGTAATGGGTTTTACACTCTAAGTCAATCAATGAAAATCAATTTAAATAGGACACCTGTATTTGATTATGACTCTTAACGTTGTACAACTGACAGTGGAAAGCAATATAAAATTGTATTTAAAAAATTATTATTATTGTAAATTGCTTAACAAAATAAATATGGAAAACTATCATGAAAGGGGAAGTCATTCACAACCCTTCGAGTATCCATCAATAGTTTCATTAAATTATATTTATTTTGAAATTAAAACTTATAATTTATGATAGACTTAATCTGGATTCTCCTGACAACGGTTCAAAAACATAACTTTAATAAAGAAAATTATACAAGGTTATACATAAAACAACGAAGGGTTGACATATCTCCTATCAACCCTTCGTCGTTTTTATGTGTAATCTTGTATAATTAATATTATTTAACAATATGTGTGCGTTTTGGCTTTCAACGGTACAGATCGTGTGCGGAATTTGTTTTCGTACGGCTATTTTGTCGTAGTTTTCCAGGTGCGACACTGTTTAATTATCGGCCGATGATTAGTTGTCGAAATACGCATACAGAATACGAAAATTAATGTGGAAAGGGTTTGTATATCAACTTTCAGTGATTAAAAAGAAACAATATTGCCCATTGTTTTCATTTTAATTCTTAAAAGAAATTAAGTACTTATCAGAAAGGTCGAAATCACCTATTTGAAATTTTTCGAACCATCTTCTGCATGTTCTATTACAAACTGTACCTTCACCAAACACTTTCACTAAATTTCTACACGCTTCTGTGGCATTTCTTCCTTGTTGGAATTCGAACAAAATACAATGGCGTATATCAAACAAGCAATTGTTTAATTTTTCGCCTTTAAAGTAAGGCTTTTTTTAAAAATGGGATATACAAATTGCCAAAAATTGGCAAGAAGTCATAAATAATGATGCAAATTATATTATTCAATAAAGTTTGTTTAAGGTATGAAAAATTTATTATTTTGTTTAATTCTAAAAACGGAGAGAACTTTCCAATGGACATACTACTGTGGGCAAAAAATAGTAAGACTTTTTAATTTAAATTTCGCGCGAAAACCCATTCGTCGAAATATTCTTTTTCTAGGTTGGTATGACTGTCAGTGACATCTGTGCCAAATGTCACATCAAAATAGTCATTAGTGTTTAGTATACGCTTGTCTTTCTGAAGTTCAAAAAGGGCATTCGGCGATTTTTACAATGAGTGAAATTATTCAACAAAGAAGTTCCATTAAATTTTGTGTACGGAATCAAATTTCTGGTGCCGAAACGTTCAGAATGTTGCAAAAGGCCTTCGGTGTTAATTGTTTGTCGCGAGCAAGTGTTTTTGATTGGTATAAATTGTTCAAAGAGGGTCGAGAACGCGTTGATGACGAATCACGTCCAGGACGGCCATCAACATCAACTGATGATCAACACGTCAATAGAATCAGGGAATTGGTGCTTGAGAATCGACGATTAACAGTCAGAGACCTTACTGGCATCGTTGGAATATCGGAAGGATCAGTGAAAACCATTTTGAAAGATCATTTGGGCCTAAGAAAAGTGAAAGCCCAAAAAACCACGTCAAAGCAAGTCAAAAATCAAGGTTATGTTGACAGTTTTCTTCGATTATTGAGGTGTGGTGCACTCCGAATTCCTTCCGACCGGCCAAACTGTCAACAAAGAATATTATTTGAGTGTTATGCGTCGTTTGCGCAATGCTATTCGTAAAAAGAAGCCAGAATTATGGGCCGACAACTCTTGGTTTTTGCACCACGATAATGCACCGTCGCATACTGCATTAATTCTTCGTGAGTTTTTCGTCAAATTTTCAACCAATATCATGCCGCAACCGCTCCGTGTGACTTCCGGCTATTCAGCAAACTCAAACGACCGCTCCGGGGAAACCGTTTTGAGTCAATTGAAGACATTGAACGTGAATCGCTACGCGCATTGAAGACTATTCCTGAAATTGACTTTAACAACTGTTTCGAAAATTGGAAGAAACGTTGGCACAAGTGTATTGGGGCCAGGGGGGGATTATTTTGAGGGGGACGAAATAGATTTGGAAGAATAAATTAAGAATGGAACTTCTTTGTTGAATTATTTCACTCATTGTAAAAATCGCCGAATGCACTTTTTGTACATCAGAAAGACAAGCGTATACTAAACACTAATGATTATTTTGATGTGACATTTGGCGCAGATGCCACTGACAGTCATACCAACCTAGAAAAAAAATATTTCGACGAATGGGTTTTCGCGCGAAATTTAAATTAAAAAGTCTTACTATTTTTTGCACACAGTAGTATAACATTTCACTACCTGAAACAAGGCAAAAGGAGTGGCCAACAATTCTACCTACAGAATCAGATTCGTGTAAATATATTCAAAAGACTATATTTTAAAAATTAATATTCCTTCCAAATTTGTTTTTAATTATTTCATAAAATTCCGCATCTCGAAAGCTGACGTCTCGAAAAAAGGTTTTTTACACTTGGAACGGTATTTGTTCAAGTTAACAATGGTTTTTATTAGGTTTCAAAGCAATTTGTCGCGACGGTAATGGTAGTGTATTTTCTCGTAAAGCACAAACATGTAATCGTAATCCATTTATGTTTTCTTCACGAGAAATATTTTTATTGTCAACAAATGAGCCTGTTTTTTTCGGAATGCTTTAACCGTTCGTTTAATTATAACTACATTAAGAGTCTTTTAAGATATATTACGTTAAATAAAAAGCAAGTAATTTTTGTCGAAATAAACACCATAATGTTATGGTTAAAACTTTTTATTGCAACTCATTTTTCTTATTGTATTTGTACTTCTTTTCCACTACTTTGTAATCTATTTTCCGTATTTAAATAATTCAACAGTATGAACCTTACACAAAATGAAACAGATTAGTGACATACCAGGGTAGCCGTTTATATTTCGGGAACTGGCAACACTGTTAGTGGTGCCTCCGATCTGATGATTGCATCGTGAAGTTCGTCATTTTTGACGATATATTTACCTTGACAGTTTCATTATTCGGTCGCTATTTCTATTGTTGACAGTAACTTGAAAATTTGAAGTCAGCAAAAAAATGGAATTAACTCGCGAACATTTTCGTGTAATTATTTTTCATAACTTTCGGCGTGGATTATCTCAACAAGAGTGCATCGACGAGCTGAATTCTTTATATTGTGATGAAGCACCATCGAAAACTACAGTGTATCGTTGGTATAGTAAAATCAAACTTGGACGGCGTTCTTTGGGCGATGAATTTCGTGAAGGTCGTCTCACAAATGTTGTTGTGTCGGGAAATATTAATGCAGTGTCATAAGATCCTGTATAAACATTTAGCCGTTAAGAAGCTATGTTCACGTTGGATACCACATAATTTGATAGCCGCTCCAAAAAGGACTCGCGTCGATTGGTGCCAAGAAATGCACAAGAAATACAATGGCGATGCTTCAAAGAACATTTATAAAATCATCACAGGTGATGAATCTTGGATCTATACCTATGAGCCCGACAGTAAACAGCAGTCGACTGTGTGGGTATTCCAAGGTGAGCTAGAACCAACAAAAGTCGTTCGCGCTCGAAGCACATCAAAACAAATGGTCGTCTGTTTTTTCCGAAAAACCGGTCACGTTGCAACCGTGCCTTTAGAGAGCTGTAGAACGGTCAATTCCAAATGGTACACAACTATTTGTTTGCCAAAAGTTTTTGAAGAAATAAGGAAAACAAACCGAAAACGACAGATCATTCTCCACCAATGCGAGCTTTCACAAGTCGGTTCAAACAATTGAATATTTGACCGGGAAGAACATTGAATTGATGAGCCATCTGCTGTACAGCGCTGATCTAGCACCCTGTGATTTCTTTTTGTTCCCACACGTGAAGTATTAACTTCGTGGTCAACAGTTTTCTACGCCGGAAGAGGCAGTTGAGACATTCAAAACTCATATTTTGGAGATACCGCCTTCACAGTGGCAGCAATGCTTTTCGGATTGGTTTAAACGAATGCAAGAATGCACTGATTTTCAAGGGGAATATTTTGAAAAGCAATAAAACTATTTTCGATAACAAAAATTTTGTTTTTGTTTGTTATTCCCGAAATATAAACGGCTACCCTTGTAGAAATATGTTTCATTGGTATTCCAGGTAACTGTACATTTACATATATGCACGTAAACATATACAGAAATTACTGGTTTTCTACTGCATCTCGACTACATCATTCATTAAAAGTCGCATCCGTAATTTAACTGAATGTAGAAATCAATAAGAAATAATACTTCTTATCTTGCTTATTGATAAATACAATAATCAGAATACCTTCCATTAATTTCACATCAAACATAATTCTAGATATTTTTCGAATAAGACTCGGCAATTTTCAAAACATCTAACTGTTAAAATCGGACTCACGAAAATTGATGCCAATCATTAGAAAATACTTAAGACAGACTTCGCATACTACGCCATTATGTAAAAATGTCAATTCCTAGAACCAGTATTGTACACGATGTATTCGAGCTACGACAGGTTGCTATTGTCAATTAAAATTTTTGTTCGCCTGCAATGAACAATTCTTACGCCACTTCAAGAGATGTTCCAATAATTGTTGGCGTAATTATAAGTGTAATTTTGATAGAGATATTTCGTAACGTTTCACCGTTAAAAATTTTTTTTAACAAAAGGCGTACCATGATTCTACATATTGTCGATCGAAGAACTAAAGTTTCGGACAAGAATTTGTTCTGCGAAATATCAGGCGTAAAAAGAATGTACTAATTATCAAATTATTCTTCTATTATATTTATTGTATTGGAAGACTTATTCGATTTAAAACACAAGAAGAATAACTTTTTATTTTCCCGTTTTTTATTCGTGTTTAATTCCTAATGCATACTGCGTATATACACTACTGTCCGAAAGTTTGGAAACACACAAATCAAAGAAAACTACATTACAAGAAATTGTCAACAAAAAACTACGAACTAAAACTTTGTTGCAGTTATTTTTTATTGTGGAAAAGCATTATATTACGAGGGAGCGTTTTTATATTCGCGGAATGAGCGGGTTGTAGAGGGGTGAGTAGGCGCATTGGGGGCGTGGCCTGTGCAGCGACTCATGATTAGTATAAATACGAAGTTTCATTGTTATTAGACAGTTAGTCTTTGAGCTATCGTCAACCAAGTAACAAAATCAGGGGTGAAAAGTGAAATATGGAAAAAATCGAATATCGTGCCGTTATAAAGTTCCTTACCAGGCAAGGAAAATCAGTCGCGACCATAATGAATGAGATGTCATTGGTTTACGGCGACTCTTGTCCAGGAAAAACCATGGTGTACAAGTGGCATAGTTTATTTAAACAAGGAAGGGAATCCCTTGAAGACGACCCGAGGCCGGGCAGGAGCATTGAGGTGACCACGCCAGCACTTATCCAAAAAGTTGAACAAATTGTACTCGAAGATGCTCGACTAAAGAAGAAACAACTCGCAGAAATGGTTGGAGTATCCGATACAACAATTTTTAAAATCCTACACGATCATCTCGGCATGTCTAAGGTCAGCGCAAGATGGGTGCCGAGAATGCTCATGCCGCCGCAAAAACAACACCGCGTAGAGTGTTCGCGTGCATTTTTGGACCTCTGTAATGAAGACAAGGATGGTGTATTGAATGGAATTGTTACTGGACACGAAACTTGGGTTCATCATTATGAACCTGAGTCCATGCAGTGGCATAAAAGGGTACAGCACCTCCCAAGAAATTTAAAGTGTCACAATCAGCTGGGAAACTCATGGCAATGGTATTTTGGGACTCGGAAGGAATATCGTTGATTGATTATAAAGATAAAGGTGTTTCTATAACTGGAGACTATTACGCTTCAATATTAGAGCGACTAAAAGAAGCCATTAAAGAGAAAAGACGAGGAAAATTGACAAAAGGTGTTCTGCTTTTGCACGACAACGCGCCCGTCCACAAGAGCCGCGTTGCGTTAGCTGCCCTGCATAAGGTGGGCTTCGAAATTGTGAATCACCCACCCTACAGCCCAGACCTGGCCCCGAGTGATTATTACGTGTTTCCGAAAATGAAAAAAGAGCTGCGGGTAAAAAATTTACTGCCGATGATGAAGTCAAGGAGGCAGTTTCGGCGTATTTTGCAGATAAAGAGAAATCATTTTTTTATGAGGGTATAAATAAATTAATTGAAAGATGTGAAAAATGTATCCGTCTTGCAGGTGAATATATTGAAAAAGAAAAATGATTTGGTTTTTTTATTTCCACCCCTTGTCCCCCATTCCGCGAATATAAAAACGCTCCCTCGTAACCTTAATTGATTAATTTTCAATCAACCACAGTCCCTATTAAAATATACGTATAAACTGTTTACATTTAAAACTTTTCCTGTTTCTTCTCTCTTTTTTCTTTTAATTTCTTGTTATTATGAATTTTTATTTGTTTATTTAAATACTTAAGTTCATCTTTCGATGTCTCAATTTTCTTTATAAAATCTTTTGAGTGTTATGTTAATAGTTCGGAGAATAAAGATTTAAATTGAGCCACGTCAAGTATAATATGATTTTGTTGTTCTTGTTTCACATTTTCTCTCATATTAGAAATCATGACCAATATAATTTGATTTAAATAAGAGATATACGAGGGTATCCGTTTATATTGAGGGAATAGCAAACAAAAAAAAAACAATTTTAATATCGAAAATAGTTTTATTGCTTTTCAAATACTCTCCTTGAAAGTCAATGCACTTTTGCATTCGTTTAAATTAATCCGAAGAGCATTGCTGCCACTGTGAAGGCAATATCTCCGAAATATGAGTTTTGAATGCCCCAACTGCCTCTTCCGGTGTAGAAAACCGTTGACCACGAAGTTTATTCTTCACATGTGGGAACAAAAAGGAATAACAAGGTGTTATATCAGGGCTGTACGGCGGATAGCTCATCAATTCAATGCTTTACCCGGTCACATATTCAATTGCTTGAACGGACCTGTGAGAGCACGCATCGTCATTGTAGACTTGTTTTCCTTATTTCTTCGAAAACTTTTGGCAAACAAATAGTTGTGTACCTTCCGGAATTGACCGTTCTACTACTCTCTAAGGCCACGGTTTCAACGTGACCGGTTTTTCCGAAAAAACATTTGTTTTGATGTGCTTCGAACGCGAACAACTTTTGTTGGTTTTGGCTCATCTTGGAATACTCACACAGTCGACTGCTGTTTACTATCGGACTCATGCGTATAGATCCAAGATTCATCACCTGTGACGACTTTATAAATGTTCTTTGAAGCACTGCCATTGTATTTTTTGTGCATTTCTTGGCACCAATCGACACGAGTCCTTTTTCGAGCGGTTGTCAAATTATGTGGTACCCAACGTGAACCTAACTTCTTAACGGCTAAATGTTCATGCAGGAGGATCTTATGCACGCTGGTGTTACTGATACCTAAAGATGCCTCGATTTTACGGTATGTCATATGACGGTCTTGCATTATCAGTTCAGACACTGCATTAATGTTTTTCAACACAACATTTGTGGGACGACCTTCACGAAATTCATCGTCCAAAGAATGTCGTCCAACTTTGAATTCACTATACCAACGATATACTGTGGTTTTCGATGGTGCTTCATCACCATGTAAGGAATTCAACGCGTCGATGCATTCTCGTTGAGATAATCCACCCCGAAAGTTATGAAAAATAATCGCACGAAAATGTTCGCGAGTTAATTCCATTTTTTCGGCGACATAAAATTTTCAAGTTACTGTCAACAATAGAAATAGCGACCGGATAATAAAACTGTCAAGGTAAATATATTGTCAAAAATGACAAAATTAACGATGCAATCATCAGATCGGAGGCAACACTAACAGTGTTACCAGTTCCCGAAATATAAACGGCTACCCTCATATTACTGTTAAGTACACCAGGAAACGAACGAATGAGATGTAATTGATTCATCATATTTTATTTTAATAAAGGAGATACGAAAAACAAAAAAATATATTATGACTTTGCTAACAACCCAATACTCAAAAGTTATAAGAAAAATGAATAAAAAGACGGTTTTTAGCTCCTTAGCGTGCATCATTGGGTTTAGTATAAATAAAATAGATATCGAATATTTTTCATCTCTTCATAATTTCACAAAATTTCAACAAAATCGGAGTACGTTAGTTGTCGCATTTTCCTTGTAAATCGAATTTCATTTACTCGGTAGCAATTACACAAAAAAGATGCTTAGCTGATTCGCAATCAATCTGTACGTATTCATAATTTTTATCCAAATTAACTGTAATAATTGTTTCCGGACTACTTAACTATAATTCTATTATGTTAGCTGATTGTGTAACTAAAGATAAGGCGAACTATAATCACATTATAATGTATTAAGTTATTAACAAGGAAATGACTGAAAATTAAAAGTTTTTTTGAATTTTATTTATCTTGTCTTCAACGACTTAAGTAAATATTACATGAAATTTCTTCATAGTACATGCACATTAATGTTAGGAAATACAAGTATAATTACCTTAGCAAAGTAAATTAACATAAAAATAAATACGAGTAAATAAGATGACCATTTCATTGAGCAACGGATATACATACTTTCCAATGGTTAATTTCGAAAGTAAAACTTACCTTTTTTAATATAAAACGACTCGATTATATAATGCTAATGTACAATACATGTGCAGTCTGTCAAGTATATCGTAGATTTCTTATACAGGGTGTTTATAAATTCACAGATAATCGTCAGGTAGGGCGATTCTATGCTTAATTCTCAGTCGACAATCCTAATACAGAAATATTATATTGTCATTAGTTAAACCATACGAATTGCTTAAAAGAAGTGTAGATTTGGCAACATGGTATAAAACCATGTTAATAAACCAATAGGAATGATTTGACAAAATAAGAGTTTTCTTTAAGTCTAATGGAAATGACAATAATAATGGTAATTAACGTAGTTACTGAAACTAGTAGCCACTGGTTTGAAGAAACAACAAACAAAAATGTAAATAAGGATTTTAAAGAGCGCGGATTTCAGGTTCCATTTCAATTAGAAATCGTGAATTTATGAGATTAAATGCCTAGATTTACATTGATCCACATTATCGTTCAATAGAAACCCGGTATAAAGAATATATGGTGCATATAAAGTTTAATAGACCTGAGAAATCCAGTTTAGCAAAACACGTGCTAGATAATAATCATAGTGTAACCGTGGATTGTCTAAGTTTAGTCAAAAATATAAATAATTACCGTGAAGTAGGTAGGTAGTTATGAAAGCATATTAATGGGAAAAAACAAAAACCACGTGTTAAACAACAGCTCGAGGTCCATTAAATATATTCTTGCCACTTTGAGTTCCTAGAAAATATAAACGAGTGAGGGGTTACTTATTTTTAAGACTAGGAAGCATATTCAATTCTTTAAAATGGTGGGCTAGCGGGGACTATTAGCGGTAGTTTAGTGTGCAATTATTATGTGCGAGTTTTCATCAGCAAATGCAGTTTGAAGAATAGATAGAAAAGTTTCTTTTTCACTGATTTCAATTTGCCGTCCCATACTGACAATTCTTGATATACACAGTCTGCCCAGAGATAATAACCGAACTTTTTTAAAATGAAAACAAAAGCGTACTATTTTGGTAAAATTCGTTTATTTTATTCAAAGTAGTCGCATTCGGCTTCAACGTTTGTACGGTCAATTAACATGTCGAATGAATTTTTGAGTTCATCTTTAGAGACGTCCTTCAAAATCGCTGTCGACGCATTTTTAATGGCTTCGACGTCGGCGTAACACAGTCCTTTCATTAGCAATTGTAGTTTGGAGAACAGATAGAAATCGCAGGAGTCCAAATCCGATGAATACGATGAGTGGTTGATGGTTAAAATGCCATTGGTAGTTAGCAAATCAGTGATAAGCGTCGAGCAATGAGATGGTGTATTACCATGTAACAAACGCGAGCTACCGTTTTCACGATATTGAGGGCGCAGACGACGAATACGCGCCAAAAAGCGCTTCATAGCACCAAGATAATAACAGCATTGACTGTTTGACTTATTGGTACAAACTATGCCTTTCGAATCATAAAAACGAATCAACATTGTCTTTATTTTTTGGTTTCTCTAAATGACCTTTTTTCTTTTTCCGCTTGGATGATTCCATTCTGAGCTTTGACGTACGATCTCTGGATCTTATCGAAACCAACACGTCTCACCGCCAGTTTCAATAGAATATCTGAAGTTTTCGTCCTTTCTTGAGTCTTTAATCAAGTGTGTACAATGTGAAATTCAATTAGCTTGTGTGGTACAAACCTTGCACAAATCATTGTCAGTCCCAAATGCTGTGTTAAAATGCGATGAATTAATTCTTTGGAAATATATAATTCCATTCCAACGTATTGGAATGACGGTTTCGGCTCATTTTTGATAAATTCATGCACAAGTTCGATGCTACTTTCCGTAACCACAGATTTTTTTGCATCAAGATGTTCGTCGTCATTTATGTCCGTACAACAGTCTTTAAATCGTTTAGACCACTCAAACACACTCGTACGTAATAAAAGCGCATCACCATACACTTGTTTCATCAAATTAAACGTTTCAGTAAACGATTTACCGAGTTTAAAACAGAACTTGATATTTGCTCTTTGTTCAAAATTCATTTTTCGACTAATGCCAAATACACACTGTTACTTTCTTTGAAATTTCTCTGCTTCTAATGATGCAAATCTCACGATATTTTAATATAACATGCGTGAAAGATCTATCTTACCGACGCATATTTTTTTTAACAGATGGCGGCACTAAGAATTACTATTTTAAAAAAGTTCGCTTTTCTCTGCGACAGACTGTGTACATCGTGTTTTATATTCCTTTTCGAAGTTTCATCCTTGTAACTATCAATCAATATTTTGTACTTCGTTCTATTAAGTTCTTTATCCGTTTAAATGTGCATTACTGTCTCAATTTTTGTAATTCAAATATCAATATTAACAATGACGTTCCACAGAATTCAAAGAAAACGCGGTAGGTACATACATCATATCCCAGTCAATATTAAAACAATATTTTTCTCAGCTTTGTAGATCGCGCACCATATTTTAGGCGATGAATCCCGAACAACAGCCAGGTGCTGTAAATGTTTTCAATGGAAGGTTCTTTAGTGGGTAGAAGTCCCTGCTGTGTAGTACAAAATGGCCCTCCTAAAACCGGCTGGTCAGGTTAATTATGTTAATTACTTCTACCTGGTTTTTGTATTTAGAAATAATTGAGGAAATATCTACTTTGAATTAGAATACGGTTTCATATTGTTTCTAAAGGGAATACGTAAATGTAAACTTTCATTTCAAGTCGATTGCTAATTTAATATGGATACACATGAGAGCATTGAAGTTAATTATGTAGGTTGTTTGTACTTTTTATTTATGTAAGTTGCAGTTTCTTCGGCAAGTTTATTCATATTTGGTAATATAACCTTGAAATGTGAATAACTTTTTTATAAGTATTATAGTTTCGTCAAATTTTTAGAATATGCTTTCGAGCGTATTAATAATAACGCGAATGCAAGATATTTTTCATTATATTTATCAATGATGGTTTGGTATGTACGCAATTTCCCAATTCATAAACTTTTATTAAATAAGTTCGCTGCTGCATCATGAGTATTAAATTAAAAGTATTAAATATTGGCAAGCACTTTAGTAATAAATTTAATTAATTAAAGGAAAGTGGTATCGATACTTTTTCAGTTATTTACATACCATAACAATGTTGCATTGTGTTCAGATTGCAATTCAAAATGTAATCGTCTTTTAATAAAGTTCCTTATTAAGCACGTTACATAAAAAACTCATAGTTATTGTAAGAAAAAAGGTATACCAAAGTGGTGTATCTCTTGGAAAATTAATAAACAATAAAATTAATCGGGCAAACATACTTTCAAAAATTTCAATTAACATCTCGTTATGCTCTGACGTTTACCAGAATTGTGTCGCTACCTTGCCAGTGATGTGTAAAGCGGGGATATTTAGACATTATGTATGGGCAACGATGAAGCTGACACAGGTGTCTTCGGCAATCTAGATCGCCACGACGCATGTCGGGCGTTGGCATTCTGCAAAAGTTATCCGAAATTAATGTATGCTTATGTGTTGGCATTTGGTATTACAAAGTTTAAATTCAAAACTTTATATTTTGACGAAAATCTCAAATTCTCAAAGCGGTATACTCGCAAAAATTGGCATTTTTCAAAAGTTATCCGAAATTAACAAATGTTTATGTATTGGCATTTTCGAAGGTCCTGAAAGCGATTTTGAAGTCGAAATATTTCTAACTCTTTTGGTTTAATTCCAATGAGAGAAGAAAAGGCTTTAAAAGTCTTTCAAAAAATGAACTTTTCATGTTTAGATTCTCCAAGTTTTGAATGATTTTGCTATGAACTGCAAGAAATTCGCATTCTGTTGGTTCAAAATTATTGTTTTTGGTATTACAAAGTTTAAATTCAAAACTTTATATTTTGACGAAAATCTCAAATTTTTCAAAGGGGTATACTCGCAAAAATTGGCATTTTTCAAAAGTTATCCGAAATTAACAAATGTTTATGTATTGGCATTTTCGAAGGTCCTGAAAGCGATTTTGAAGTCGAAATTTTTCTAACTCTTTTGGTTTAATTCTGATGAGAGAAGAAAAGGCGTGAAAAGTCATTAAAAAAATGAACTGTTGTATGCTTAGGCTCATTAAGTTTTGAATGATTTTGCTATGAAGTGCAAGAAGTTCGCATTCTGCTGGTTCAAAATTATTGTTTTTGGTATTAAAAAGTTTAAATTCCAAACTTTATATTTTGACGAAAATCTCAAATTTTTCAAAGGGGTATACTCGCAAAAATTGGCATTTTTCAGAAGTTATCCGAAATTAACAAATGTTTATGTATTGGCATTTTCGAAGGTCCTGAAAGCGATTTTGAAGTCGAAATACACTCCGCGCAACATGAATAGGACCAACTGCATATATGACATTTGTAGTTGGTATAAACATGGTAGCGCGCTGGAATTGTTATTTTCGAAAATAAGAGGGTTGATAAAAAGATGTATGTAGGTACCAAATATAATTTTTGTATAAGTCAGTGCAAATGTACGTTACTAATGACAATAAGTAGAGTAATTAAACGCCACTTGAATACGACCAATCTACAAAATAAAAGATTCGTTTGCAATAACAAAATACTTTATTGTTCAATAATGAGTACTTTTGCCATTATTTCTTATAACCTCAAATAGTCGGGATGGAATGGAATTATACAGGGTTCTCAAGTAGTCAACGGGAAGTTCCGCCCAACTTCGTTTCAGCGCCTGCTCTAGTTCGTCAGCGCAACTGAATTGGGTAGCATTGGAGTACAATGTACGCGACAACCATCCCCACACATTTTCTATGATGTTAAGGTCGGGGGAGAGCGATGGCCAATCGAGAACCTCCATGCCTTGTTCTTGAAACCAGCGTCGAACAATACGCGCGGTGTGAATACTGGCATTATCCTGTTGGAAAATAAATGGCCCACCTGCCATAACGTTGGAAAATTTGTCTTTCACCTGTTGCAGCAGCTGGACGTACTTTTCCGAATTCTGTCTGCCCTTCACTATTACTAAATCAACAGGTCCGTTATAGGAAACAGCTCCCCATACCATGACTGAACCAACATCGGCTCGCCTTCGTGACTGAATCACTTCATCTTTACGTAAATCGTGGAAATAATAAGAAAACCCATCCGGGCCATCTAAATTAAACTTCTTCTCGTCACTGAAAATAACAGTTTGCCATTCTCTTGTCCACCCCATTTTTGCTTGAGCAAACTGAAGACGTGCAGTGCGCTGAAATTACCTTAAAGGAGGCCGTCGTTTAATTTTCAAACGTTTTAAATGCGGACAGGTCTTCAGTAACTTCTGTACAGTTCTTACCGATGCATTCGTTCCAACGTTATTCGCGATTTGTCTTGCCGTTAATGCCGAATTCGATGCTTCGCGTAATATGGCTCGACGTTCTCTCTTAGTTGTAACGGATGTTGTTCGCCCTTTAAAACGTTTTCCATAATTCTCGGGATCCCTAATAAAATTGTTCACAACCTGGTGTGATCGACTTATTTTCTTTGCAGTAGCCCTTGAGGAATATCCTTCTTGATGGAACGCTTTAATTTTTCCAATTTCTTCCATACTTAAGCACTTCTGTCGTCCCATCGTTGCACAATACCCTTAATTACAGATGTTTGTTTATCCGGATACACGTTGTAACTCGACACTCATCCGGTAGCTTACTATTAAATACTGGTCGTATCCAACCGGCGCGGTGCATTTTATATGTATGTGGTACTTACGTCACCCAATGCATAACGTTAGGCACTATTGCGCAATAATGCGTATTATTTGCCATATCATACCATTACAAACTTGCATTGTATTTTTAGTAAATGAATTGTTTTTCAAACCACCGAAAGCTTGCAACAAGTCGGGTGGTCCTATTCATGTTGCGCGGAGTGTATTTCTAACTCTTTTGGTTTAATTCTGACGAGAGAAGAAAAGGCTTGAAAAGTCATTAAAAAAATGAACTTTTGGATGCTTAGGCTCATTAAGTTTTGAATAATTTTGCTATGAACTGCAAGAAGTTCGTATTCTGCTGGTTCAGAATTATTGTTTTAGGTATTACAAAGTTTAAATTCAGAACTTAATATTTTGATGAAAATCTCAATTTTTTCAAAGGAGTATACTCGCAAAAATTGGCATTTTGCAAAAGTTATCCGATATTAACAAATGTTTATGTATTTGCATTTTCGAAGGTTCTAAAAGCGATTTTGAAGTCGAAATTTTTCTAACTCTTTTGGTTTAATTCTGACGGAAGAAGAAAAGGCTTGAAAAGTCATTAAAAAAATGAACTTTTGTATGCTTAGGCTCTTTAAGTTTTGAATGATTTTGCCATGAATTGCAAGAAGTTCGCATTCTGCTGGTTCAGAATTATTGTTTTTGGTATTAAAAAGTTTAAATTCAAAACTTTATATTTTGATGAAAATCTCAATTTTTCCAAAGGGGTATATACTCGCAAAAATTGGCATTTTGCAAAAGTTGTGTTGCCTAACTTTTTTGGCTTAATCTTGATGAGAGAAGAAAGGGTTCGCAAAGTCATTCAAAAAATGAACTTTTATATGTCTAGACTCATTCAATTTTGAATGATTCTATGTAAGTATTATTGCGAATCCACGTGCGACGCTGTGATTAATAATCTACTGATGATGACAACTTAGTTGTCGAAATACTTACATAGAGCGCGAACATTGATGCGACTAGGGTTTTTCTTTGATTAATAGATAATGTGTCCAGCGTGAAATTAGATTTATACGTGCAAAATCTCATAAATTCATTTAAATCGGTTTGGTATTCGTTGAACGCTTCATTAAAAGAACTGTTAACGGAAATTATAATAAATTACTTGCATGAATTATGTGCCTGGTAGGAAGTGTATATCCTTAAACATAGTTGACCAAGTTACACAGTTCACATAAGTATATTCGAGAAACAAATGTCCACTTTTTATGAGTGGTCTCGGCTCATACCAATAAATTTTATTCTGAACAATTTATCATGTCTAATATTACTTTTACTGTCTAATAACATTATTTACTAGCCAACTAATTAAAGGTGATACCTGATTAAAAACTCTTTGAATAAGTTTCATATTAAATAACGAATACAACTAAATTCTACGTATACATATATATAACACCATTTCTGTAAGCATTAATATCGTACTTCTTAAGTTGCGAATTAATCAATTCATTCATTTTAATGAACTTTCTAAATTATCTCTTAAAGGCATATGCTTTCTTTGTTTATTCTAAATTTTATCTATAGATTATGCAAAATTATGTGTCCACCATAGCTCACTGCGTTTTTACCATAGCTCACTGTGTTTTTATTGAAGCTACAAAGTCAGTTAAATTGACAAAATTATAGTATTTCTTCTCCTGATTGCGATAATGAAGTTAAAAAAAACAATTGAATGTCACGTTTTCGAGATTTTTTATAGAAAACGGTTTTTAAAGAAATATTCTGTATATTTTTACATATTTTGAACAAAAAAACACCTAAATTGCAAAGAAAAATATCTAATAATCCACTATCGGTTAACAGCATGCTCTTCGAATGCCTATTTTTAACTTTTTTTTTTTGTAAATGTGGAACAGACGACCGATTTTTAACCTGTTTATCGATATCTAAATTATTGCTATTTTGACACGTATTCTTCTGTCTGTCGTACTGAAACTCAGTTTCACTGCGACAGACAGTAAAAGTAGTTGAGCCCTGAAGGTGTCCCATACGAGTGAGACGAAACGTCGGCAGTTATACCAGTGACGCGGTTCCAGCTCGGAAGCCCAGAAGCAGAATGTGAATTGTTTTCATAACCCCAAAGAAAGTAGTCTAGCGGTGTCAAATCACATTGATCTTGGTGACCAATTAACATCACCGTTTCAATAAATCAATTAATTCGTGTGCAAAGTGAGGTGTAGCGCCACCCTGTTGAAACCACATATCCTCTAGATCAATATTCATTAGTTCAGGCCACAAAAATTCGGTTATCATCCGACGATATCGATCACCATTGCCAGTTACAGCTTCACCAACAGCATTTTCGAAGAAGTAAGGTCAAATTACACAACATGACCATAATGCACACCAAACAGTAACTCGCTTAGGATGCATAGGTTTCTCATCAATAATTCGTGGATTTTCCTCACCCCAGATACGGCAATTTTGTTTATTAACATAGCCACCAAGTTGAAAATGTGCCTCATCGGAAAACATTATTTTTTAAGAAAAATCAGCTGGTTGTTCATTGATGAAATTGACAAATGAACGACGTTCTAAATGATCTAATGGCTTCAGTTCCTGTGTTATTTGAAGCTTATATGCCTTCAGATCTAAATTCTAGTGTAAAATACGCCATGCAGTTGATCCACTAAGTCCGAGTTGTTGTGGACGTCGTCTAATGGACATTTCAGGATCTTCAGCAACACTTTCAGGAAGCAAACCAATATTTTCTTGTGAACGACCACTACGACTGTATTTTTCACTTTTTTGATCTTCCACAGAACCGGTCTCTCGAAATTTTTTAATAATTCGACCAATAGTGCTTTCAGATGGACGATTATGTAAACTATAAAATTCACGTACTTTTCTAAAAACTCTTTGCACAGAACGCCGATTTTCATCAAATAATTCAACAATTTGAACGCGTTGTTGGACCGTGTACGAAGCCATTTTTATAAATGTCATACATCACACTTTCTAAATGCCCACATACCCAGACAAATTTAGTGCGCCATCTATATTTTATTTATTCCGAAAAAAGAACCGCGCAATTTGAAATACCCTTTATTTTCTAGTACGATATAATTCGAAAATTATGCTTAGAAACTTTAAATTCTCGCAGTGTATATACTATAGGGTAATTACACAGAATTCTAGATGGTAAGGTAGTCATTTATTTCTGTTTTTTTTTGAGAATTTCTTTTATACATTTTAGAACATCACACTGCGTGTGTATATAAAAGAAATTACGTGTGTTTATAGATCTTGTTTTTCTGATATTCCGAGAAAATAGTATTTCTATAATTAAAATTAGAAAAAAAAAATTCGCTTAGACATGTATGAACATGGAATTTAAAGGCAATATTTCAGTAAACACGCCGTAAGTATACGAACGTGCACTTTATTTGGATCCGTGTGCAGAAGCTTACATAAAAGTTAACGGTCACCATAAACTATGTTTAAAACACAGCAATATCTCGGAAACTTTAGTACATTTTTAATGTTACTTTGAGTCTTGAATTCCGAAAGTTAGAATGTATTATCACACTCCTTTCGAATGTTATTAAATATGACTTTCCGTACGTGACAAATTTTATGGGCATTTTGAGGTTTCATAAAAAATGAATTTCTTTTATCGACTGACCTTTTTCGACGCAGAGCAGGTATTTCAAACTAAATTAAGAGGCATGTTGTGATTTATTATTTTACTACGCTGGTGGTAACGGTTAATTATGGCGGTTCTAAAAGATAATTCTAATAACACTGCAACGGTAAATATAGTAGGAAAATAATATATTCTGGAGTTAATTTACGAAGTTTTATTATGGGTAATAAAGAGTTAAAATATATGCTCTTGTTTTGCATAATTTTCGAAATGTTTTTGGTTCGTGTATGTGTGTGAATTAATTTAGTGTTGTAGTATGTAACATTTTGTAACACGCACTTATATTTATATATTGGGTTGGCAACTAAGTACTTTCGGTTTTTACTGATAGAGAGCGTTGCTTTATTTTTTGTATAACGTATGTTAGTTTGTCGCGTCATACTAGTCACATTGACGTAACTTCAGAAGCAAGTAATGCGTGATTTTTATTAAAGCTATTAGTTGTGGGTTAATTTTAAATGGAGTGCAGAAACGAACATTTTCGACATAGTTTACTATTTAATTTCCGTAAAGGAAAGAAAGCTGCTGCGGCTCACAAAAAGATATGTGAAGTTTATGGTGCTAATTGCTTAACAGAACGCACGTGTCAGAATTGGTATAAAAAATTCCGTTCTGGAGATTTTTCCCTCAAAGATGAGCAACGTTCTGGTCCGCCTACTGAAGTTGATGATGACCAAATCAAAGTCATAATTGAAGACGATCGTCATATAACTATTCGAGAGGTTGCGGAAAGGCTACATGTATCGCACACAACAATTGAAAAACATTTAAAATGTTTTGGGCTAGTTAAGAAGCTTGATATTTGGGTACCTCACGAATTGAAAGAAATTCATTTAACACAAAGAATCAACTTTTGCGATATGCACCTTAGACGAAATGAAACCGACCCTTTCTTAAAAAGAATCATCACTGGTGATGAAAAACGGGTCCTGTACAGTAACATAGTTCGAAAACGATCATGGAGCAAACACGATAAACCAGCTCAAACCACATCGAAAGCTGAATTGCATCCAAAAAAGATCATGCTGTCAGTTTGGTGGGATTACAAAGATGTTGTGTTTTTTGAGCTGCTTCCAAGGAACCAAACGATCAATTCTGATGTTTACTGTCAACAATTAATAAAACTGGATGAAGCAATCAAAGAAAAACGGCCAGAATTGTCAAATCGGAAAGGTGTAGTTTTCCACCTAGATAATGCAAGGCCTCGCACATCTTTGGCAACTCGTGGGAAGCTATTGGAGCTTGGCTGGGAAGTGATGCCACATCTCCCATACAGCCCCTCTAGCACCATCTGATTACCATTTATTTCGAAGTTTGTAGAATTCTTTGAATGGTAAAACTATCACAAATGACGATGACCTTCACTCGCACCCGGTTCAGTTTTTTTGCTGATAAGGACCAGAAATTTTATGAGCGCGGAATCATGCAGCTGAAAGAAAGATGGCGAAAGGTCATTGAGCAAAATGGAAAATATATAATTGATTAAAAACTATTCTTTGTTTTAAAAAAAAGTGTTTTATTTTATACTACAAAACGGAAAGTACTTAGTTGCCAACCCAATACATACATACAGGCAGTAACGAAAGATTTTCTACACCTACAGTTGGATTCAATTGTTAGAATAGGTTTGTTGTTTTGTATTTCTACTTACGGTGTCTTTGCTCTTCGGAAACTGAGAATCGAAAAGAATCTCTCCTGCGCATTGTGGTGCACCTGCTAAATTCTTAATTCAAATTTACCAGATGTCATTACCGGTTTTTCTAACAGATGTCACTAGGCTTAAGTATGCAATGTTATGATTTGACACATATGTCATTTTATTCGACTGACATTAAGCTTCAAAGCCATACATATGTTATATTTTGTGAAAGTAACACTGGTCATAGTTATCTGCTTTTGGGCTTCCGGGCTGGAACCGCGTCACTTCTATATTTGCTGACGTTTCGTACCCATTTGTATGGGACATCTTCAGGGCTCAACTACTGCACTGAAACTGGTCATAGAGTTATACCTCTTTGAAAATGTGGAGTTTCGTGCCTGAAAAAGTGCATTTGCGGCCCGCATTACTTTTCTTATTTAATCAAAAGAAAAAAGTGCTGAAATTCATCGTTTGCTGGTAGAAATTTACGGTGAGCATGCTTCAATCATAAAAACATGTGAGGCGTGGTTTTGATAATTGAAAAGTGGTGATTTCGACGTGCAAGACAAAGAACGTTCTGGTAGACCGAAAAAGTTAGAAGATGCGAAAATGCAGGAATTATTGGATGAAGACCCAACCCAAACTCAACAATTGGCAGATGCGTTAAATGTGGCAAAAGAATCGATTAGCGACTGATTACGAGCAATGGGAAAAATCCAAAAGATGGGAAATGGGTGCCACATCAATTGAATGAAATGGAAAATCGAAAAATCGTCTGTGAAATGCTGCTTCAAAGGTATGATCGGAATTCGGCAGTGAGCAATATTTTGACTGAAGTTTTGAGTTTCAGAAAGCTGTGTTCAAAATGGGTGCCGCATTCGTTAACAGTGTAACAAAACCACATTTGAATTCGACTTTCTCAGCAACGTTTGAAGCGTTTTAGAAAGAATAAAAACGATTTCGTGCATCGTTTAATCACTGTGAATGAGACTTGGATCTACTACAATGATCCTCAATCAAAACAAACGCCTAAGGAGTCGTGTAAACCCGGTATTTCACCTCCGAAGCGAAATTTACCAAGAAGATGTTTGTGGATTTTCTCCAAACTGGTAAATAAACAAACAAGCAAACAATAAAATCAGATTATTGTTGTAACTTTTTAAACGATCCGGATGTAAAAATTTGTCAGAAAAAACCTGGTTTACAGAAGAAAAAGATCATTTTTCGTCAAGACAAGGCACCCTCTCACACAGCTCAAAAGAACATTGAAAAAATCAGTGAATTAAAATACGAATTATTGCACCATCCACCCTATTCGTCAGATTTAGCTCTCTCTGACTTCTGGCTGTTCTCACATCTCAAAAAATTCATGTGTTGACAACGATTTTCGTCGAATGAAGAGATAATAGCAGCCGTGGAAGAATATTTCGACAGTCTTACGGATTGACACTTCGGGGATGTAATCCATACACAAGAAGATCACAGGAACAAGTGTATTGAAATTCAGGGAGGTTACATTGAATAATAAAATGAATTTCGAACCATAAAATCGTGTTTTTCTTATCGAAGGGCAAAGTTTATTGAACAACCCTGTATATGCAATGCTATGGTCTAATTTTATTGTTAATCCTATGACAAAAAAAAAGAAATCGGTAGTCCATATTTATCCGAAATACCTGAATATATAATCAAGTTGTTGTGTTCGATTATCAATTCAAATTAACTCGCCTTACTTAGCTTTTTAACCCATACAAACACATATCAATTAGCGTTTTGATATTAACAAATTTAAGCCGTGCATTAACTAATTGAGCTGTAATTTAGATAAGACAATAACTCAAAGCATCAGAATGGTAAACAACAACTGAATCATCGCCACGACCCGACACCAAAATTAGATAAACTCTCGCCTCATTTGGATTAATGCACAACAGCCTCCTTTTATGCGAGACCATCGCCTCCGTTACTGAAATATCGGAAATACGTTGTAAACCACCTCAGCGGGCGGTATTATCATCAAAGTGCTTCGGTTTAAACGCACCGCTTCGTAGATAAGTCGCGTCTACCTCAAAGGATGAGTGATAATGGATAATAGACTAACTTCATCGTATCTTGTGTAAATACGTCACGTATGTTTGCGTTGGAATTGTGTAAATAGTTAAGCGGGGTGATGTACACCAGAACAAAATTAGTCATTAATTTAGACCAGGCGTAAATCATGTACGTGAATTGGCTGACTTTAATAATAGAACGGCGATGTACCAATTAAAATTTGATTATAATTTCGCCTTGTTCGAAATATTTATGTATAATACGAGGAGGGAATCAAAAGTTGGTGAAATGACGTATGAAAATACTGGAAAATCACTCTCTGAACTACGAGGTTCTTCATTGTTTCGTTTAAACGCGCTTTTTAAAAAGATGGCGACATTTTAATTCAGCAGCGTATTGAATTCGCAAAGTCCACTCTGATATCTTTGTATTAAAGGGTTGTCGAAGGTGGTAGAACTAAGGCTACAGAAACGAATGCTTTCGCAATAGCGTACGGCTCAGTTACTATCAATATTAAAAGTAATAAATGTAATTATTTACTATTTCAGTTTTTTTTTGTGTTGATGTAGAGTGACGCAAAAATTCGATGTAGTATTATGTCATTAGTATTCCTTCCAGTGCTGATTCAGTCATACTCCAACGGCGAGGTGAAAATATGTTGGGATATTTGGAAAAGGAGCGTTGTGCGTCTAATGGTGTTCGCGAATTTAAAAAGAACGTTCGCATCATATTCGCACTCTTGGTTTTCAGTTAAACTCTTGACTATACGCATCATAGTTTGAAAATCGAGATTCTTATTTATAACCGCACATAATTTATCGGTTGTTAAACTTCCTATACTATATGTTAGATTTTCTAACGAGGCTTTGAGGTAATGTACTATATTTAGCGCTTCATGTAATGACAGCTTGGCGTTCTCTAATTTGGAAATAGTATCTAAAAGAATTGAATAATTTTCGGAAATTTGCTCTATTTGAGTTTGGATTTCGGTATTCGAAACCAGCCGCTGACTTATTGAAATTGTTTGAGCGTCTTGTGGATTTAAATTTAAGATACAAGGTTTAATAATGTGTAGAAATTTCTGATAATATAAAACAGCTTTAAGCCACGTTCCTAATCTCGTCAATACCGGCTGAGGTAGCTGAGGAATGTCCAGGTAAGCTTGTTTAAACTCACGAATGCGTTTTGGAGATTTACTAAAAACTTTTTTGGTAGAAACTATGGATAACTGTTTCTAATAAATTCAGTTGCAAGGTGACATGCGTGGAGCAAACAGGTTACATGAAACAATTGAGGATAAGATTGTTTTAGTAACTTTCCAGCTTTAACCATATTCGAACCCCCATCTTTAACCAACATTACAAGTTGGGTTGTCGATATATTGAACTTCCCAAAGGTATGTTTTATAGTTTCTACTATCCTTTGCGCGTTTGTCTTCTGTAATATTCTGCTCCGTAAAAGAAGAGTCAAGGAAATCTCAACGCTTTTCAAAGTGCGCACTAACACATTTAAAATACTAACTATTCTTTCTTGCATCCGTTGTTTCATCTCCCGTTGGCCATATTTTCTGATCTTTTAACTCTGCTTTTATCTGATCCGTAATCGTGTTTTTCACCCGAGGAAAATTATACTGTAATTCATCTCTTGTTGACAATTTCCATTCCAGAACGTATTTCCCCCAAATTTCAAAATTCTTCATTGTTTACAATATTTTGTGGAATGTTGCACACATTTAACATAAAAATAAAGTCTTATAGAAATTTATTATAATGTGGTACATCACGTTGTGCATTTCACCGGTCTTGTTTGCTTTTACAAACAAAAATACTGTACGATAAAATGTTGATATTGCAAACAATACATTTAATAATCATGCCAGTGTATTCTAATGTCGAAAATCGGTTAAAGAATCTATTAACACTCGTCAAACATAACAAAGAACACCGTCGATTCGCCATCATCAATATAATCCGGCATTCATACACATACCATACGCATATGAATCTCGACTTCGGATATATCCGACCGCTTTCGAAATATATCATCGCCGCCAATGAGTGCGCACTTGTTTCTGCAGGCTTAATCATAACTGAGATCTGGACTAATTTAATTACAAGATACTGTATATCGTAAATCAAAATTGATTTTAGGACTTGTTTGTATAACACGAGTTTATTATGTAATGGTGTGCCAGATTTTCTCTCAAACAGCCACTACTTTTTTGTTTACCTTACATCAGGAGCCTCCCTTTTTCATTTGTAATGAGACAAGCGATTTTGATATTAAATTTTATTATTTTTAATTTAATTCTGAGAGAATAAAAAATCTAAAACACCATATCAAAATTTAAGTTTTGAATCTGTAAATTGGCTTTAAAGTTTGATTTTGGTATAAAAAAGTGTAGTGAGTTTGTGCTTTGCTAGTTTAGAAGTAGTTTTGCGTACTACGAGGCAAATTTTATGTAACTCTATTGCCTTAATTCTGTAAGAAAAGGAGAATAAAAGAACTAATAGCAAAATATTATTATTGTTACAAGTTTTTTTTTTTTAATAACCTTTGGGTGAATTTATTGTATAGCAATCTAGTAAATTAACACTAATGAGCTATTTGTTTTTAACCTAATTTGCTATAGTTTTAAAATTACAAAGCACTTATCCTATGATAGTCACTTTGGTTCACTGTTTTTAGTGTGCACTGAGTTTTTTATTAATATTTTCACTGCACTAGGTCAAATGGTTTCACTCTTTTTAATCTTCTGACTAAGTCATCATTATCCAGGAGCCAGAGAGCCTCGATATTGATGTGCTGATCAAGCCATTGTTCATGTCTTTGGCCGTACTTTTTGATAACATCATTGACAGTTTCCACCTCCAAGTCCTTATGCAGGTTGTCATTGCGAATATACCACGGAGCATTAACAATGCCTCGCAGTACCCTATTCTGAAATCCCTGTGTAATGTTTCGATTACTTTGGCTGGTACAGCCCCAGAGCTGGGTACCATAAGTCCACACTGGGTTTCAGGACTTGTTGATAAAGCAAAAGTTTATTATATACTGTCAGGGCTGAATGTCGACCCAATAACCAGTACATTTTTCTGTACTTCAACTTGAGCTCTTCACATTTTTTCTTAACATGTGGCTTCCACCTGAGTTTAGCATCTAGGGTCATACCAAGATATTTGGCTGTATTCTCGTACGGGACTACATGTTGATTAATATATACTGGCTTATGCTCGATTCGTTTGTTAGTAAAATCGATATGCACTGATTTGTTTTCATTCATTTGAATACGCCATTTTGCTGTCCAGTGTTGTATGACAATAGCTGTTTGTAACTTTGCCGTTGAATCAATGTTGTTGCCTCCAGTAGCTAGAATTGCAGTGTCATTTGCAAACGTAGCAACAATATTCTCGCTAAATGTAAGCAAATCACTAGTGCATAACAAATATAGGATTGGCCCCAATACACTTCACTGGGGCACACGTGCTTGGATTTTCCTCAGATCAGAATAAGTGTCTTCTTGTTTGACTCTGAAGTAACGATCGGATACATAAGACCTCAAAATTTTTGAATATTGCTCAGGGAGAAGCATCTTGAGCTTGTGGTTCAAGCCCCCATGTCAGACCCTATCAAAAGCCTGTGCTACATCCAAAGTTACAAAAATAAATGTAGAACATTTTTAACACCTATAATTTCATAAAATTTCATTAAAATCTGAGCGTGCTATCGAACATATCTTGTCAAGTTAAATTGTTTGACCAGGACATTGACTTATATTTCTTTCAATTACTAGAATTATATTTTAGACATTTTTTTTAAATTCAAACTGCCCTTTAATACTACTTACCTTCTTGTTTATTTATAAAATCTACACCAAAAGAATAAACAACTTATTTTTCGAACAATCTCACCTATATTACGAGATATATCCACAGTTTGATGAACACAATTTAAAAATACTGAGTGTTAACATAACCTAGAAAAACAAAACAAACGAAAGTAAATAAAAAAAATGTTTTATAAAGAATTTAAACGTTTCTATGAATGCTAATTGTGACTGGTCTCAATTCATTTATTCCACAATTGCTTGAACTCAAAACTTGGTAACTTTTCATTCTCCATGTGATAATCGCTCTAACACTGGTGCGATAACTACTCTAGAGTTCATAAAGAATTATTATATGTAGTTACACCGTTATTTGAATACAATTCCCGACCGATATACACATAAATACAAGTCCTGTTTTTTATACACTGTAGACGTTAAGCGCAGCAAGTAAAATGTTAAAAAGGCGACTGAAACCGCAAAATAAATAATCTTGTGTTAAAGGAAATCGTATACCTTGCAGCGATTGCGGTCGTGTAGTGATTACAAATGTATATTTTATATTAAAGTTTATTTATGCTTGTCTTAGCAATTGATGTGGATGATTTATATCTTTTTATTTCCATTTTAGTTTGTTTTGTGATATTTCTTCGATTGCCAACTTACTGGCTTCTTTTTACAGTTGTTAGCTACTTTTGATTTTGAAATGTGATGCAATGGTATTTAAAATTTATTATTCACTGTAGTTTGGTTTTATAAATATATACAGGTGTGTGTATAAGAAAGTGACTACTGCAAAAAAATCGTTCTGCATCATTATCAATGAAATAACTTGATGAAACTTTCTTTAGCATAGTAAATTTGTTAATGTCAATGATACAACAAAAATAATTGCATATGACTGAAAAATATTAACAAAAAATGTAATAATGCTAGAAATTATTTACACTTTTCACGCTGTTGTGTAAACTATCGAAGAACTTTGTTAGAAATTCTTGTGAAATATGCCATTCTTCCAAACGGATATTAAAACTTAGATTGGTATTAATTGGCGATCTTTTCTGCTACGCAAGATCTAAATAATCCCACACATGTTCGATAATATTTAAATCTGGACTTTATGGTGGCAAGACTGAAGCATGTGCAACTCTTTGCTGTTCAGTTTCATTTAAATAATTTTGAACGCTCTTAACGATATGCTTCATATCGTTATCGTGTTGGAAAATATAATTATTTTCAATTAATTGTGTTGATATTTCGCTGACGTTAATTTTCCAGTAATTTTTGATTAATGGGTCAAATCCTTGGGCAGATATACAACCTCATACTTGTACAGACCTGGCTTCATGTTTTATTGTTGACTATGTAAATGACGGGTTATACAAAGGGTTCTAGGAAAGTTTTGCAATACATCCTTATTTTCAAAGTAATTTCCTCTACACTCAATACACCTCTCCATCCTCCGAAACCAATCTTTAAACCAGTTCTGCCAAGTTTCACTAGGGAGTAAAGCACTCTCGTTGTCCCAAGCTCGCAGAAGGTCCTCATCACTGGAGAACCGTCTCCCTTTTAGCTTCATTTTCACATGCGGGAACAGTGCAAAGTCGCAGGGAGCAAGATCTGGACTGTAGGGAGGGTGCTCGAGAACTTTCAATCCTGTCGTGGTCAAATATTAGGTGCAGGCTTTGGCGCGGTGAGCTGGAGCATTATCGTGATGGAGGAACCAGGTACCCATTCTTGACTTTGGTCTTCTGTGTGTCCAAAACGACCTGTTCCACAATTCCACTTGATTTGAAAAATACAGCTATCATTTTCTTCTTTATAAATCGGGATTTTCTGACAACTACGGGTGTGTCCTCATCATCAAAGACCCAAACTTTGTTTTGAGCTTTGGTCGGCACATATTAGTACAGCCAAGTCTCGTCACCTGTCACTATGTTGTTCACATACCGAGATTGTCCCTTATTAAACTTTTTTTGCATCTCCCGGCACCAAGTCACCAAGTCGTGTCATCTGCTCTTCAGTCAGTCGATGCGGCACCCAGAGAGAAGAAAGTTTCTTCGCGTGCAAATGATCATGCAGAATCAAACAAATTGCTGGTGCATTTAGGCCTGAAGTACCCTCTATCTGTTGGTAGGTCACTAGCTTGTCATCGCCAAACATTTTCCTTACAGTAGTAACGTTTTCCTCCGTAACTGACGTTCGTGGCCTTCTCGGGTCGCACAGAGACAGTAGCAGTAGTTGAGCCTTGAAGATGTCTCATACGAGTGGGTACGAAACGTTGGCAGAAGAAGAAAGTTTATTATATGCTCATTTACTTTTGGATTACACGGTATAGAAAAAGATAGTTATGTTAATTGACTATACAAAACGTTGTATTGAAGCCGAAGGCCACTACTTTGAATAAAATAAATGAATTTTACCAAAATAGTAAGCTTTTGTTTTTATTTTAAAAAAGTTCGGTTTTCTCTGCAGCAGACTGTGTATATAAATAATAATCCCCTCCTATACGTATAGTTGGTTCACACTTGTGGTACAAACGGATCTTTTTTAATAATATATACTAAAAAACTTACAGTTTCTACGACTACCTAATAGATAAAAAAGAATCTGTTTTTGCATTTGCGTCAAACGTCAGCGCTAATGAATTAATTACATACTAAGACGACGTGTGAAATTTCTTCTCTTTTAAAGAAACATAATTACATGTAGACACCAATTAAGTATTTGTGAGAAGCAACACCAACGAACGAAAATTAAATTTCGTAAAAATTTCTACTTTAGTTTCAATATAAACTGCGATTAAGTTTCTTTTTAGAAACAAGATCTTGTCTATCTATGGATATGCTTCACTTTATTTTAATTCTGCTTCTACGTGACAGTTATATATTAAAAATTCCTCCGGTTAATCGTCAATTTCAATCGGAGAAATTAACTGAACTATTTTTTATTAACAACATTTACCTTTGTCAGCACCAATGAATTAATTGCATTCTAAGATCGCGTGTGAAATTAATTTTCTATTAAAGAAACATAATTACGTTTAGACACCAAATAGTTATTAGTGGAGTTGTGGTATTTTTCCCGCAGGCCTGGATTGTAATACGGCGAGGGTACGAACAAATGGGCGACCTTGCGATGCATGCATTTGTTTTATAAATATCACATATTATTCACAGCTATTGTTGTGTAGCACAAAATGGATAAGACCGAAAAAATGTCTGCAACATGACGTAAGCTTCCACATTTGTCTTGGAGAGTAACGTAAGTCGTGCTGAAAAGATGTTCTTATATTTTAAAATTGACTGCTCGATATCGACGGATACCACATATGTCTTAATCTGGTAAAATCGAAATCTTCGTTTACAACACTTTCGGACTTTTCTACAACACACATATTTTTTATGTCATTTGTAGCACAAAGTAGTGAGTGTACATCGTTGACAATTTGCATTGACCCCACTAACGACAACCCAGTGTTTTGAAATTTTTCTTTTGAGTTAAATAAACTTTTATAATTATAAAGGTTTACTTGACTCAATAGAAAAATTCGTAAATATGTTTTAAATCGGTTTCCACGAAACTATTTTCAAATCTTTTTTGGCTTTCCTTAATTTTTGCAGCTTCGTCGTTTAAATCGTAGAATCACGGATTTTATTTGTTGTAAATTCTCTCAGTAATAGAGAGTCGCTTTGAACCATGTTCCCAAACGTGCGAGAATTGGCTCTGATGGTTGAGGAATACTGGGGCATCGTTTGTGGAATTGTCGAATTCGTTTGGAAGATTTCAAAAACACTCTTTTGATATTTGAAATTAATGCATCCACCTCTGGATAACATTGTCGAATACTTTGTGTTACAAGGTCTAAAGCATGAACTTTACACGTTATATGTGAAAGCTCCTCACACTTATCTTTAAGGGAACGGCCTACACTACACATTGTCGCTGCAGCATCGTCCACAAACATCAACAGTTGGTCAGTTGAAAGTTAAATTTTTTTAGCGTATTCAGCACTACCTTCATAATTGCTTTGCTTGTGAACTTTTCTAATCTTTTGCTAGCTAATACAATGTAAAATGTCGCTTTAATTAGATAATAATAATAATAATAATAATAATCACCTTTATTTCCAATAGGCTTGTAGCCCAATAACAGGAAATTATAAATTATCTAACTGAGTTTAGACATATGTGCGGCAGACATAATAAAAATTAAAGCTGATTCAAAATAAAGTTAAGCAGAAAAGCGAACTGAAACAAAAATTATTATAAATACATATCTGGTGTACATGCTAAGCAAACAAGTTAATAAATTCGTTGGGACTTTACTGAAAACGTAGACCAGTGTTCTCCTGAGAGCATTAGTCCGCGCCCTTGGTGTCACAAAGGTTACACTGCACCTAGAGTTCAAACGGGGCACTAAAAACACAAGCGATGCAGTAACGAAGGACAGTCAATACTATTACCGAAAATGCCAAGCAACATCCTACCACAAAGATCAGCCCTACTGTCATGCAAAGAGGATATATTATGCTCAAGAAGCAACTCCCTCTGCGACACACCTCTTAGATCTTGAATACACACTGCAATATTCAGAATAAAACGTTCTTTTCGATCTGTTGTTTCGTCGACACATAACCACAGCTGTTGGCATATGACTCTGTAGGCTCTTCGAGATGGTAGCTTCCAGTTGGTATTGTATCTATTCCAGAAACCAGGAAGCGGTTGCTTATCGAGTAGATGAAGCCTCAAATCACAGGCGATTATCATGAATAGAAATTCAAACAAATTGTGTTTATGATGGCACGTTATGTTTCTTATTTTGGTGTTGTACACTTTTTATATTATTTTTACAGTCGCGTTTGTCCCATATCAACGGCTAATCGCAAACTTTACAGTATATTTTAGCATCATTATAATATAAATCGGGAAATTCATCAATAAACTTTCGCACTGTGTCAACCAATGGTCTTGTTACTCAATAATTATACGTTTACTTTATATAAAGCTGGGTAATAATTTGTAATTCTATACTTCATCTATTTCATTACATTACACTGGTGAGGGCGCTGCCTACTCAGTACGAACCTGGTTCGCGGGAAGACATCCCAACTCTGATTATTAGTGAGACGTAGCACCAACAAAGGAACATTAAATTTCATAAAAATTCTACTTTATTTTCGTTATCAGCTGCGATTAAATTTCTTTTTAGAAATAAGATCTTGTCTGTCTATGAATATGCGTCGATTTATTTTAATTTTGAAACTTCTACGTGACAGTTATGTATTAAAAATCCCTCCGGTTTATCGTCAGTTTCAATCGGAGAAATTAACTAAACAATTTTTCATTAACAACATTTACCTTTCCATTTACACGGTCACTTCATCCCCGCGTCCATCCTTCTCACAAAATAAACGAAAGCTGAAGGCGTTTCAGAGTTTCAACTTGCTCATAGTCTTTCTACTCATCAGAATGTTAATTGTTCCAGTTCGAACGAATTGCCCGTAAAGGCACGAACAACGAGATGACGCGCATTTTCTCCCGGCCACACGCTCTACTAAAACATGACATTTTTTCATGTATCATTCTAACTGGGCAACGACTGTAATTAATTTCAGATTCTTCTCTCCTCGTGCAGTCTCATTAACATTAATAACAAATTTACTACACCGGCCTGTGTTAGTATGTAATTATTTAAGCTGGGAATGGTGGTAGATGTATGTGAACTGACGATGGCTTGTCTAGGAAAGGTCTAATGTTAATTACGAAAAAATTGCCCCACCGCCGTTGAATTCTAATGAACAGACGCGAAAATGTACCAGTAAGAATCCCTATGTCAGGTAATAATGCTTTAATTTGTATATACTTAATAGTAAAAGTCCCATACACAAATTATAAGCATCTTTACTAAAGTAAAGTTTATACGAGGGAGCGTTTTTATATTCGCGGAATGAGCGGGCTGTAGAGGGGTGAGTAGGCGCATTGGAGGCGTGGCCTGTGCAGCGACTCATGATTAGTATAAATACGAAGTTTCATTGTTATTAGACAGTTAGTCTTTGAGCTATCGTCAACCAAGTAACATAATCAGGAGTGAAAAGTGAAATATGGAAAAAATCGAATATCGTGCCGTTATAAAGTTCCTTACCAGGCAAGGAAAATCAGTCGCGACCATAATGAATGAGATGTCATTGGTTTACGGCGACTCTTGTCCAGGAAAAACCATGGTGTACAAGTGGCATAGTTTATTTAAACAAGGAAGGGAATCCCTTGAAGACGACCCGAGGCCGGGCAGGAGCATTGAGGTGACCACGCCAGCACTTATCCAAAAAGTTAAACAAATTGTACTCGAAGATGCTCGACTAAAGAAGAAACAACTCGCAGAAATGGTTGGAGTATCCGATACAACAATTTTTAAAATCCTACACGATCATCTCGGCATGTCTAAGGTCAGCGCAAGGTGGGTGCCGCGAATGCTCACGCCGCCGCACAAACAACAGCGCGTAGAGTGTTCGCGTGCATTTTTGGACCTCTGTAATGAAGACAAGGATGGTGTATTAAGTGGAATTGTTACTGGAGACGAAACTTGGGTTCATCATTATGAACCTGAGTCCAAACAAGACTCCATGCAGTAGCATAAAAAGGGCACAGCACCTCCCAAGAAATTTAAAGTGTGACAATCAGCTGGGAAACTCATGGCAACGGTATTTTGGGACTTGGAAGGAATATTGTTGATTGATTATAAAGATAAAGGTGTTTCTATAACCGGAGAATATTACGCTTCAATATTAGAGCGACTAAAAGAAACCATTAAAGAGGAAAGACGGGGAAAATTGACAAAAGGTGTTCTGCTTTTGCACGACAACGCGCCCGTCCACAAGAGCCGCGTTGCGTTAGCTGCCCTGCATAAGGTGGGCTTCGAAATTGTGAATCACCCACCCTACAGCCCAGGCCTGGCTCCGAGTGATTATTACCTGTTTCCGAAAATGAAAAATGAGCTGCGGGGTAAAAAATTTACTGCCGATGATGAAGTCAAGGAGGCAGTTTCGGCGTATTTTGCAGATAAAGAGAAATCATTTTTTTATGAGGGTATAAATAAATTAATTGAAAGATGTGAAAAATGTATCCGTCTTGCAGGTGAATATATTGAAAAAGAAAAATAATTTGGTTTTTTTATTTCTACCCCTTGTCCCCCCCCATTCCGCGAATATAAAAACGCTCCCTCGTATGGAAGTGGAGTTGGAAATAAAAATACAACAGAGGCCGTCGCAATAGGAAATTTCAAGATGACATCTGTATTGGTTGTGTGAAACTGCGTATGCCGACGTAGTAAACTGTATTCGTTGTAGATAAATGCTCCGCACATGTTTTGTCATGGTTTTTAACTACCTTACTTATATATTTGGACTGATACGGGGGGGGGGGGTTGCTTTTTAAATTTTGCACATAAAATTGGAATAAAACAGCTGATAGCTTTTAAAGACTACATTGTTTTTCGAAGTATTCTCCAGGAAGATTAATGCACTTTTGTATGCGCTCGAACCAACACCGGAAGCAGTTGTTTTACTCGTTTTTTGGTACAGTCAAAATTGCGTTTTTGAAGAAGATTGACGCAGGAAAAATATATAAGTTCAGAAACATATACTGGATGATGGGACATTCACGTTGAAGTATTAACAATAAAATACTATTATAAGGGGTGATTCATTAGGATGTACTTTTTTCAATAGCGATTTTTTGGCAGATAAAGCGTGAGTCGTGTTAAACTTCCTGGCTACTAGAGTTAAGTATTGTGTGACATTTTATTATGGAAGGACTCAGCCCGACACAGCGTTTACCAATTATTAAGCTGTATTACGAAGATCAGCGTTCCACGACAAATGTGTTTCGTGTGCTTGAAGCAACTTATGGTTTACGTAATCGGTCCATCGAACGTACAATTCCCTATACCCACGAACACTTTGAAACGCAGTTTTCATAATTGGATAATTCGTGACCAAATAGACCATTTCTAGCACATAATGAAGAAAATATAGTAATGGTAGCTGAAAGTGTACGCGGTGACCATGAAGAATCGATTCGATGTAGATCTCAACAGTTTGACTTGTCGTATGCCACAACTTGGCATATTTTACGTAAAGATCTTGGTTTAAAAGCACACAAAATGCAACTCGTTCAAGAATTGAAAGCGGTCGACCTTTCGAATCGTCCCCGCTTCGGTCTTTGGGATCTTGAAAAGTTTGAATAAGATATACTATTTTCGACAAAAGTTTTGTTCAGCAATGAGGCCCATTTTTGGTTTAATACCTACGTCAATGAGCACTATTACCGTATTTGGAGTTAAGAACAACACGAAGAGGTTCCAGGGCTGCCATTACATCCAGACAAGCCACGGTTTGATGTGGCTTATGGGCAAGTGGAATCATCGATCCATATTTCTTCAAAAATGAAGACGTTCGCAACGTAATTGTGAATGATGCCCGTTAGCGCACCATGATAATAGATTATTTGCTGCTTGAAATTGAAGCCTGTGATCACGACGACATTTGGTTCGAACAATATGGCGCTATTTGCCACACAGCCCGTGAAAGCATCGCTTTATTACGATAACAATTTGCTGAACATTAAATTTCACGTAATGGTCTTGTGGAATGGCCGTCTAGATCATGTGATATCACATGTTAAAACTTTTTCCTTTGAGACTACGTAAAGTCCAAAGGCCATATGGATAAAGCAGTTTTGATTGAGCAATTGAAAGCCAACATCACTCGCATTATTCGCCAAATACCACTTGAAATGCTCGAACGCGTCTTCGAAAATTGAAACTTCAGAATGGACCAGTTTAGGTGCAGTTATAGCCAACATTTGAAGGAAATAATTTAAAAAAATAAATATCAAGAATTGTTCTTTTGTATAATAATAAAGAATAGTCTATAAAATTGAAGCTTTTATTTTTTTTATTTTGAAAAAAGTACCTCCAAATGAATCACTCCTTATAAAGTCATTACCAAACCTATCCTGGACCTACGGCATTCAACTATAGGGAACGGCGAGTAATTCGAAAATAGAGGTACACCAACGGTATCAAGATAAAGTTCTTGGAACCAACGTGAATGCACCGTGGTATGAGCTAAATAAAATAATTGAAAATGACCTAAAAATGTGAAGGAAGTGAAAAAGAAATCAAAAAAAAAGTGAAGTCTACAGTGCAAAGTTAATTGTCCATTCGAACTTATAGCAAGAGCCCTGATACAAGATAAAGGTGGAATGCTTCGGTTAAAATGCTTTAAGCTTTACGATTTAGTGGACAGATTCAATTAAATATTCAATACGTAACCTTAGTCTTACGTTGGATATAAGGCCATGCTATCAAAAAGAATCATTTTGTTCAGTATTGCGAAGCAGGATTTTGGAAGTATATGCTACATGTTCGGCTTACTGTTAATAAAAAATACTTATTGCAGGCTGTATCTTTACATTAAATGGAAAAAATATAATTCACAAAAACTCGTAATCTTCTTACATAAAAAGCATTGGCATCTTTACGACTTACATGTCCGACATAAAACGTAAGGGATTCTAGGAAGAAAAAGCGACTTTGTAAATTAAAATGTCGCCCATGTAACTTAATAAAGTTAAGTGTCGAATGTCAAAACAATCTCCTTGTGTGGTACGCTAGTATGATACTTTTATGATCAATAAAAAGCGGAATGAGATGTGATGATGCAAGTGATGTTTTTGTTTTCTGAAGTGACGGCGACCATTTAAGTTAAAGCCTTTTTATGTGTTGCCGTAAAAAAGGGAACAAATTTAGGATCAAATTTTTACTGATTGTGTTTGAACTCGGTAAAGAAACTACCCCCCTGGTCTAGACGATATTAATTATTGTATTTCGAAACATTTGCCTCACCATTTTTGCATTCTACAAATTTTTATGATATGATGATACATACATATGTACATGAAATTATAGTTTCCATCTTAAAACTTAATCAAAGCGCTTTCATTGCCTCGTACCAGACGATTGCTTTTATGTCATGTATAGTTAAAGTATATGAAAAAAACTGACGAAGGAAAGATTAGATTGGGGGTTAGGACGTAACAATTTATTACTAGCTAACCAGTATGGCTTCCGTAAATCTAAAGGGATAATCGATGAGCTGACACATGTAATCACAGATGTCCAAATATGTTTAACACAGAAAAAAACATCGAGATGTATTTTGTTTGATATAAAAAACGCATATGGTTGTGTTAACTTAAACCTTTTAGAGGAAAAGTTAAACGTCATTGATCTGCCTGCATCAGCGGCGAAAAACATCATTAATTTTTTTCGTAATATTAATGTTCATTAGATCGGACAAGAATGAAAAAGTGAATCACAAGATTTATTACTAGGATTAAGTCTAAGTCCTATTTTATTTAATACCTACGATCTACATCGATTAACAAGTGACCAAATTGACATCGTAGACAACACAGAACACTTGTGTTTATACCAGGTTGTTCAATAAATTTTATCGTTCGAAAAGAGATGGCGCTATTAGATTCGTTGTTCAATTTTTCTAAAAATTGTACTACTTTTTTTATGAACACGTGTTCACCTTTCCCATTTTATATTTTCTCATTCGTATATTTACAGGTGTTCTAAGTTGATGGTCACAGGATTTTTACACAATGAAAAATATTGAATATCATGCAGTACCAAATTTTTATTTTTGGAAGGTGCGGCACCAAAACAATTTCATGAACGATTGTTAAAAGTGTATAAGGACTCTTCACTTTCAATTAGAATAGTAGAAAGATAGGTTGCTGAACTTAAACGTTATCGTAGCCTTAAAGACGATCCACATGAAGGACGTCCAAAAAGTGTATTAACACTTAATAATTAAAAATCGTAGCAAAAAATACAGGATATGGTTTTGAAAGATCATCGTTTAACAGAGACAGATTTAGTAGAAGCTGTAGGTATCTCATTGGACAGTGTGAGCAATATTTTGGCTGATGTTTTGAGTTTCAAAAAGCTGTATGCAAATGGATGCCATGTTCGTTATCAATGGAATAAAAGCACATTCGAATGTGACTTTCTCAGTAACATTTTAAGTGGTTTAGAAAGAATAAAAACGATTTCGTGCGTCGTTTCATCATTATAGATTAGACTTGGGTCTACCACAATGATCCTCAATCGAAGCAACAAGCTAAGGAGTAGTGTGAATCGGGTACTTTAGCTCTGAAGGGAGTTAGGACCCAGAAATCGGCCAAGAAGGTGTACAACTTTAATTTTTAGTATTGATATGTGATTAGTGGCGCCCTCTATGTCCCACTATGCGATACTTAAAAGACATCCTACCGACGAGGATAGTTTGACAAGTAGTGAGAATGACACATAGGTGACGCTCTAATTGGTAAAACAAATGCACTGTAATTTAGGTTGCCTATTTATATGTTTACATTCCGATATTTAGATAAATCGGTTGATTAGTTTATTTTTGACAGATGATTGAAAAAGAAGCAATACGTCGTTTTATTAAAATGGAAAAAACAGAGTATCGTGCGGTGATTAAATACTTCGTAATTAAGGGTATGAAAGCTACCGAAATAAAAGATGAGTTACGGGAAACATTAGGTGAATCTGCTCCATCATCCGCCACAATAAGTAGATGGGTAAATGAATTTAAACGTGGTAGAACAAGCTGTGTTGATGAAGCGCGCTCTGGAGCACCTAAAATCGTGACTTCTAAGGAAATGATTATAAAAATCCATAATATTATTACGCAAGATCGACGATTCAAAGTGAGAGAGATAGCAGACATGGTAAACATTTCAACAGAACGCGTACACCACAATTTAGCGAAAGAATTGGGCCTTTCCAAGCTTTCGGCAAGATGGGTGCCGCGATTGCTTACGACTGATCAAAAGTTCACTCGTTTGCGCATTTCCAATGAGTGTTTGCACCTTTATAAGCGGAATCGGTTGATTTTTGTAGGCGATTTGTTACTTGCGGTGAAACTTGGATATACTACAGTACACCTGAAACTAAACAACAGTCGAAACAATGGTTAAGACGTGGTTTTGCACCTCCAAAGAAAGCGAAAACCACTTTATCGGCAAACAAGGTGATGGCATCAATTTTTTGGGATTCAAAGGGCATTTTGCTCATTGATTACCTTCAGAAAGGTGCCACAATAAACGGACAATATTATGCAGAACTTCTACAAAAATTAAATGTTGAGATTCGTGCTAAACGGCCAGGAATGGCAAAGAAAAAGATTCTGTTTCACCAAGACAACGCTCCCTCGCATACCAACATAGTTGCGATGCCCAAAATCCACGAGTTGCATTTCCAATTAGTACCGCATGTGCCTTATTCGCCGGATCTAGCTCCTTCCGACTTCCACCTTTTTCCAAAATTGAAAACGGCACTAGGTGGAAAGAAATTTTCGTCTAACGACGAGCTTATCATCTTCGTAAATGAGTATTTTGCAAGCTTTCCGGAATCGCATTTTAGAGATGGCATAAGGGCATTCGAGCACCGTTGGAATAAATGTATTGCTCTTTTAGGAGAATATATTGAAAAATAAAAATTATTTTGTATTTAAAAAATTTGTTTTTCTTTTCCATTCTCACTACTTGTCAAATTACCCTCGTATATTTTCGCAAAATAAGTCACAGAGGTCTGCATTATTTAATGTTAATAAATACGTATATTAAACGCGTAATTTTTCTTTTTACTCTCCGGAATACCAATTAAGACTTATATTTCTATTTTTACCAGCCTAAATTTTCTAATAGACGGCTTTACATACCCTGAAAAAAACAGCCACATTTAATTCGAATAAATTTCAAAATTGCCCGTCTCCGTTTTATTCTTAATTCGTGTAGAGAAGTAATAATGAAAGTTAACCATTTTAATACGTTTCTTCCTTAATTTTTTCCACTTCATTATAAGTAAGATGTTCATTTCGCAATGACTTTGCACATATTCGGAATCGTTTAAGTCATTATCATCCTCATTAATGAACTTTCTAATCCTATATTTTTTTTCACTGTGGTCTTCTAATTCCGAGAAGCGTACGGCGTAAGTTTTTCGTTGTGGCCCTCCGATTAAAACTAGTTCTTTGTACATGATACCATAATTAAGTGTTTTAGATATAAATCAAGTAGAAAATATGCAATTATCGTGCTTGCAACGGTCAACGTAAACGATGGAGGTCAGTTGGAAGGAAAAAGGTCTGTCCGACTTAATTAATTAATGTGGAAGATTCTTTCCAAATTTATTACTCGATAAATGGATATTAAGGTTATCTTCATACAGACACAACCACAATTAAAATGATTTTTATTAAACTTCGTGCATTTGTGCAATTTATCAGGATGATTGTATATCGTTTTTTACGAGGTTTATTCGTGAAGCTGTGAATTCTTAGCGGCGTATCAGAGTCAGAAATCGAGACGTGTGCGCCTAGTTAATTCACAGAGTGAATTTACAACATCGCGTCAGCTCGGTGAGAACAGTTGTATTTGTTATGTTGCTGTTTTTGTATATAACGTAATAATAGTAAGAGGTTGTGATGGTGGTGTTGAAAATGTAATGTATGAAGATCATAAGAGAATTTTCAGGCTTGAAGAACAATTGCGTTGAAGTAATACGTGCATTCTGTGATAATTATTTGGTCAGTCGGGACACACTTGCGGGTAAAAATACACGTTAAAACTGCACAAAATATATATGCAAAAAGTTGTGTAAATTGTTATAATAACTGTATTTTTAATTGTAATCATTGTGAGTTTCGACCATTGCGATATTAAAGCATTTAATTTATATTAACGATATTTCGAGGGAGGGGTCGGCCTCTTTCAAGTTATTTATTTTCTTCAACCTGCAATAGCTTTTACAGTTACATATTTTCAATTGTGAATAATAAAGGGTGTTTCAAATTGTGCGGTTTTTTTAAAAAGAAATAAAGTATAGATGGCGCACTGAATTTGTCTGGGTATGTGGGCATTTAGAAAGTGTGATGTATGACATTTATAAAAATGGCCTCGTACACGGTATAACGAGTTCGAATTGTTGAATTATTTTATGAAAATCAGCGTCCTGTGAAAAGAGTTTTTAGAAAATTACGTGAATTTTATGGTTTACATAATCGTCCATCTGAAAGCGCTATGGTCGAACTATTAACAGATTTCAAGATGCCGGTTCCGTGGAAGATCAAAAAAGTGAAAAATACAGTCGTAGTGGTCATTCACAAGAAAATATTGGTCTGGTTCGTGAAAGTGATCCTGAAATGTCCATTAGGCGACGTTCACAACAACTTGGACTTAGTGGATCAACAACATGGCGTTTTATACAAAGATTTAGCTCTGAAGACATATAATGTTCAAATAACACAGGAACCGAAGCCATTAGATTATTTAAAACGTCATTCATTTGTCAATTTCATCAATGAACAACCAGCTGATTTTTCTCAAAAAATAATGTTTTCCGATGACGCACATTTTGAACTTGGTGGTTATGTTAATAAACAAAATTGCCGTATCTTGGGTGAGGAAAATCCACGAATTATTCATGAGAAACCTATGCATCCTAAACGAGTTACTGATTGGTGTGCATTATCATCAGATGGTGTAATTGGACCTTACTTCTTTGAAAATGCTGCTGGTGAAGCTGTAACTGTCAATGGTGATCGATATCGTCGGATGATAACCGAATTTTTGTGGCATGAATTAATGAATATTGATCTAAAGGATATGTGGTTTGAACAGGGTGGCGCTACACCTCACTTTGCACACGAATCAATTGATTTATTGAGAGAAAAATTTCCTGGACGTGTATTCTCAAGAGATGGTGATGTTAATTGGTCACCAAAATCATGTGATTTGACACCGTTGGACTATTTTCTTTGGGGTTATGTGAAAAGTTAGGTTTACAAAAACAATCCACAATCATTCCCTGCTTTGAAAGGTGAAATTATTCGTGTCATTGGTGCGATAGAGCTTCAATTATGTCAAAATGTCATTGAAAATTTTAACAAAAGAGTGGACGTCTGTGGAGCTGCAAGAGGAGGACATTTGGCAGATATTATTTTTCGCATATAAATGTCATAACTGATACCTCAATTACCAATAAAAAGTTTTTGAAAGTGAATGGAAATTATGTGTTTTATTTATTCTTTAAAAAAACTGCAAAATTTGAAACACCTTTATATTTATATATACAGTACATTTTAGTGAAAACTTGCTATCTCGGCCTTAGTTGCAAATAACCCCGAGTGCACGTTGTTTGATGTTTCTGAGTATTAAAAATCGTTTGCAATAAACCAAACAATAAACATTTCACAATAAGCCTTTTCTCGAGGAATATATTTATTTAAAATACTTAAATTCTTTTTTTACATTTATCGTACAATATATGATAATTTAACAAGTACATAACTTTTGTACTTTGTTACAAAGTTGTTTATTCGGACATCTATGATCTGTAGTAAGTAGACGTCTGACTTAATACTCAATAAACGCGAGTAGTTTAGAAAAAAGAAGACGACGAAGCAACGAGTTTCAAAAAACAATATTCCATCGATAAACCGTTATCTTTTCAGCAGCACCTTGTACAGGTAGGAACATAGTTTCGAATTTTCCTTTATTTCGTGTTAGTAATAAAACACAACATCCTTAAAATTACGATTGCCGCTAAAGATGTTCTTACTTTGCCTAATATTTAGGTGCAATAAAGAAAGCGATTCTAAACCGATTGTATTTTTAGATAGCTTCATCTTAAGAAGCGAATATTGATAGATACAAACAAAATTAATACGCCCACGGCAATTTTCAGGTCACATTGAAAAATCTCTAATAAAAATCTAACGGTTTTTAACAATATAAATGTCTAATGGAATATGTGTTTAACTTTCAAGAGTGGTATTATTTATTTTGGACGATGTGTGTATGTGCGTATCTACAAGAATACTTTCGACGCTTTTAAGTAAATAATTTAAACCTGTTTTAGCAAATGTATACGTGTAAATCCACGCATATACATACACAAGTATGTGATGAATATTTATCATTTTTTCGTTTAGGTATAAACGACAGCTTTTATAATGTTATTACAGTTATTACAATTATTGCATCAGATGGGCGAACATCATTGATTCATCTACAGACCATCGTCTCTATTAATTAATTGGTAGTTAATTTCAGGAGCAGTGGGGAGTGTTGTTTTCGCACGTTGTTGGTAAAAGGCTTCCGCTGTGTACAGTCAAATTTTAATTGATTCTCGGGGACAAACAAAGTGTGTTTCATTAGTTAGTAATCCATGCTGATTGACGTAGAATTGCTTTATTTACAATCCTACCCTTTGGGATCCGTTATTTCTAGTTTGCTTTGTAAATAATGAAAGTTAAAGTTTTCTTGCAGTAGCATGTTAATCTTGTGTTGTTGAACTTCGAACGCACGCACGCACGCACGTATGTCCTCACAAACGGGATTTCGGTATCTCCGTTTACGCGGAGCGAGGGAGTAACAACGCACATACAGTCTTCATATATAAAAGCGATCTTATTTAAACCGACAATTTTAAATAGGTTGGATAATGGTTGCTTTATTTAAGAAACTGTTGATTTTCTTTGATTTTCATGGACGGTGTTATAAATTACATATAATGTACACTATCGGCCACAAATGAGGGATCCCTATAGGTAAAATACAAAAAAATGGTACACTTTTGGTAAAATAATATATATATATACACTGCAGGCCATAAGTTTGGAATCACTTGCATAAGTTAGGAATCACTTCTGAATATAATGAAAATATTGTAGTGGCTTTAACAAACATTGTAAAAATAAAACAATATTAATATACCAAAACGTTTTATTATAAAATAAGCAGGAAAAAAAACAAATTTTATTTATTTACATCCACTTATTTTTATTATCAACTAAACGGACTTTTCATCGAAATACCCTCCTTTTGCTTTAATGACGGCAGCACACAATCGCGGTAAACGAGACACTAATTTTGTAAGGGTTTCATTGGGTAAATTTGCCCAAGAATCTTGTATAACTTGCCACATGTGAGTCTGGGACGTCGGACACTTTTCACGCACTTTTCTATCCAATTCTTCCCACAACAGCTCTATTGGAAAACACCGTCAGCTTCCTGTTGTTGGAGATATCCTCTACATAAATGAGAAGAATGTTTTGGGTCGTTGTCTTGCATGAATATAAAGTTTTCTCCAAGTAATCTCAGACCGGAGGGCACAGCGTTGTGTTCGAGAATCTGTCTGTAACCCTCCTTTTTCAAAACTCCGTTGATTTTCACCAGATCTCCTACACCAGCCGAAGAGAAACATCCCCAAACCATTACAGAACCGCCACCATGTTTTACCGTGGGCACCACACATTGCGGTAACATTTTTTCCGTAGCAGTTCTTCTTACAAATATCCGACGTCTGGAACCGAAGACCTCGTACTTTGATTCGTCGGTCCATAGTATTTTTTCCCACTGTTCTATTGTCCAATCTATGTGTAACTTAGCCCATTGTAGCCTTTTTATTTTATTTTGCGGACGTAGAAGCGGTTTGCGAACTACTACACGTCCCATCAGTCCAGCCGCTCTGAGCCGCCTTTTTACTGTGGTTAAAGAGATCCGAGTTTCACGCTCCCTGTTAAACTCACCGCGGATTTGCGAGGCCGTTAATCTTCTATCTCTTTTCGACGTCAATATAATTGTCTGATCTTCTGCATGAGTTGTAATTTTTGGTCTTCCTGATCGTTTTCTGTCCGTATACCCTCCAGTAGACTGGTATCTTTTAATTGTATTTTGTACACCTTTGTACGATATCTTCATTCTTTTCGCGATATCCCGTATAGAATCTCCCCGATTATGATGACTAATAATTTCTACACGTTTTTCTAGCGATATCTGCTTTCTCTTCGCCATAATCAAACGATGTTTACTGATTCTACACACTTTTATGTGTCTACACACTTTAAATGATACGAAGCAACTAAAATATTCTCATTACTTCAAAATGTATAAATACTTATAAATATAAAAACTAAATGTAATTACAAAAGGTTTATGCGGAAGGGTCTGCAATAAAATTTGTCCATTCCAGGTAATCGTTCATTATGCAGAAATATTACCTGCTCGAATAAATAATACCGCACGCAGAGTTTCCTTAATCTCTGGTTATTTTCCATTTAAAACTACATCTTTTATGTAAAGCTGTATAATGTACTTAAGAATAATCCTTTGTACTTATATCAAAGTAATACGAATGTAACATAGATAAATTTTAATTTTTATGAATTTACTGGAACTGATTCCAAACTTATGGCCTGCAGTGTCTATATATATATATATATATATATATATATATATATAGGAAGAAAAATATAATTACTATAAATTTATAGTAGAAAATATTATATCATTAGTTCTATGATGATGGCACTTTTTTATCTTAAGCGACTTTCGCCGAAATATCCATCTTTACACTTAATAACTTCTTTGCAAATTTTGGGTAGTCTCAACACAGATTTTTGAAAAGTTTCAACTGAAATATTGTTCCAAGCATTTGTAAGGTATTCCCACGGTTGCTGCTACGATTTTGGACAGTGTTCCCTCACTTTTCTGTCTAGCTCATCTCAGAGCAACTCGATAGGATTCATATCGGGCGTTTGTGCTGGCCAAACCATATTTACAAGAAGTCCTTCTTCTTCTTTCTGTTACACATAGTTCACACATAGTTCTTACAAAGTTTAACACTATATTTGAGGTCATTATCTTGCTGAAACTTTCTCCTATCAATTTAATTCCGGACCGAATTGCGTATTCCTTTAAAATTTTCAAATATTCTTCATTAATTAAAAGTCCATCAATTCTATGCGAATCTTCAACATTAAAAGAAAATGATCCCCAAACAAGAACTGAACCTCCACCGAGTTTAACAGTTATCAACACATTCTGGTATCGTCCTTTCGCCAACTCGCCTGCGAACAAAAACGCGCCGATTACTTCCAAACACTTGGAACTTGTCCACAGAACCCGCATTCGCATTACCAAATCCCAATGTTGGTACTCCTTGGCCCATTTGTAATCGTTTTTTCTGATTTTGTGATGCTAGCAATGGTTACAAACTACAAATCGCCTTTTTAGTCCCACCTCTGATAAACATCTGTTTAATAAATATATGCATTCGAAATACGTATATTCTTTTTGAAACACTCTATATATTTAAATAGAAATGTCTTTATTACAAATTTATTGACATGCAAAGATGGTTCTAATCAAATTGCTTGGTACTGTACATACGTCTAACTCGAAATATAATTTTGGATGGACGTGTATACCAGGCAAATGCATTTAATTGGTTTTAATGTACATTCATTGCTTATACAATTAAAGTTTCTACATCAATAAATTATATACTTATAAGTAATACTCGTATATCCACATTCAATTCCCTTACAAGTACAAAAATAAAAAGAAGTGGTAACACTTTATCGCCAATATTTCAAGCTGGTCAACACACAATAGATATAATTAATAAATAGAAGGATACTAGAAAATATTGAAAAATTTACATCAAGACATATATTAATGTTTTCTTATTAACTTGAATTACGGAGCAAACTTTTAACGTTTTTACCAACTGTCGATAAGTCTCCGGAAAGCGACATAGATACTCGCTTTGAAATGAGTTTTTTTTTACAATGATTAATGAAGAAGATATGCAGTGTGCGGTTATGTAAAACCTTTTTTTGCAACAGTAATGTCAAGATGCACATACACTGTGCCTATACAGAGTGGATGTTTATTATGGAACTGAATGCGAACCTTTTAAAACGGAATATAATTGAATTTTCCGTTTAATTACCTCACGATGGCATCGGGGTATAATTTATCATTGACATTGACACTTGTTGCAGTTGCACGAGAAAGTGAACTGTCGTTGCCTTGGCTCTGAACGAGAAACGCATAAATTTATGTTAATGTAATGCATTTCTTCAACAGTCTTCTCGAGTGTTCCCCACATCTAAAGTTATATGTATTCAGTTATGGAATGATCATATGTATGTGCCCAGTAATTTATAGTTTGGTTCATCTTCGATGCATTGAACGGTACTTGGCAAAGAAAATTCATTTTATTATTTACGCTGTAATTAATTTTGTTACATATGCCGACTTAAACAGGTTGCTATAAATAAATTATTATCCAATAAAGTATAATTTAGTGAAATTTTAAATAAATACACAGTCTGTCACAGAGAAAATGGTACTTTTTTTTTAATAGTAGTTCATAGTGGCGCCATCTATTTCCAAAAAAATATGCGTCGATAAAGTAGATCTTTCACTCATGTTATGTCAAAATATCATGACATTGCATCATTAGAAGCAGAGAAATTGCGCATAAAGTAACAGTGTGTATTTGGCATTGGTCGAAAAATGAATTTTGAACAAAGAGCAAATATCAAGTTCTATTTTAAACACGGTAAATCGTTTATTGAAACGTTTAGTTTCATGAAACAAGTGTACGGTCGTACGGACATAAATGACGACGAACATCCTAGTGCAAAAAAAATTGTGGTTACGGAAAGTAACATCGAACTTGTGCGTGCATTTATCAGAAGTGAGCCGAAATCCTCATTGCCATACGTGGGAGTGGAATTAAATATTACCAAAGATTAAATTCATGGCATTTTGACACAGAATTTGGGACTGAGAAAGATTTTTGCAATGTTTGTATCACACAAGATAACTGAATTCAACATTGTACAGACTTGATTAAAGACTCAAAGAAGGACGAAAACTTTAGCTATTCCATTGTAACTGCGGATGAGACTAGGTGCTTTCAATATGATCCAGAGACCAAGCGTCAAAGCTCTGAATGGAAACGCCTAAACGAAGAAGTCAAAAGTGAAGACAATGTTGATTTGTTTTTATGATTCGAAACGCATAGTGTATGAAGAGTTTGTAACAACTAGTCAATAGTCTAATCTTGGTGTTATGAAGCGTCTTTTGGCGTGTATTTGTTGTGTGCGCCCTCAAATCGTGAAAATGGTAGCTGGCGTTTGTTACATGAGGATGCATCTTATCGCTCGACAGTTGTCACTGATTTTCTAACTACAAATGGCATTTTAACCATCAACTATTCACCGTATTTACCGGATTTGGTCCCTTATGATTTCTATCTATTCTCCAAACTATTGTACATTTGCCGATGAAAGCATAGCGTTATGCCAACATCGAAGCCATTAAGAAGGCGTCAACAACGATCTTGAAGGACATTTCTAAAGATGAACCTTAAAATTCCTTCGACATGTCAATTGACCGTGCAAAACGTTGTATTGAAACCGAAGGCGACTACCTTGAAAACAATAAATGAATTTTACCAAAACAAAAAACTTTCGTTTTTATTTTAAAAAAGTTTCGTGCGTCTATGTATTTTGCTCATACTAAGAAACCATTAAAATTCCAGTAAGATAGTTACCAATTACTTAATCTGGTACGGTGGTTCAACCTCGTACCAGAAGAAACAAGCCCATATTTTAATGTTGCCTTCATCGTGTTTAATTATTTCCTTTAGTATTAATGCTTTCGATCGGCATCCAACAAAAAGTCGTATTTTGATAAAAATATCAATTTTTTTTCAAAGTGGTATACTCGCAAAATTTGTATTTCTGATAAGTATTTCGATCACACAAGTAGTCATCATCATTTGCCGAAATACGTATACAGAGTACGAAAATCATTGTGGAAATATTAACCTTAACTGATTAATTTAATCATCCATAGCCTCCATTAAAATTTACTTAACATTGGATCAAAACTTTTGGTCGACAGTGTACATTACCTACATTTTTTTTCCACTACCTATTTTACAGGAAGCAAAAAACATCTACATTAGTTATATCGACGATACAAATAGATCTAAATTACTACATTTGTGTAACACATTCCATTACAAATTACCAAATTTTCTATACGCATTAATACCTGCTTTAGGTCTATGCCACCGTAAGGTCGGTATTCATTCATATACCCGGTACTTAATTTGTATTGGTCCTGCTTACAATGCCACGGGTATTATAGGATAATTGGATCCGTACATGTAGGATGTACTCTATAATTTTTTCACGGTATAATTACTCGTCTTAGGATAGTGATATTATTAACAACTATGTTTTAATTTCAGTCATTACAGTGGAAGAATAAATTTGAATTTTAAATTTAAATGTGAAAAAAGTTTTTTTCTAAACAAATGTATATAATAAGGGACATAATTATATATTGTGTGTTTTAAAATTACTGTAATTTAAAATTATACTTCTTACTCGATAGAATGGCGATTTATTCTTTAAGTGTTTTTCTAACAATAATTAAGTTTTTATTTCTTTATTTGCTGTTGTCTATTAATTATGGTAATTGTTTTAATTACGGTTCTATATTACACCTTCTGTCTATGTACATGGTATAATAGGTGTTGCATAATGTTTTGTTGCTATATACAGGTTGTAACGGGTGATTCCTTCAGAGGTACTTTTTTCAAAAATAAAAATATTGGGTCTGGGAAAAAGTTCGTGGCGTTTTTTCAGTAAAATTCAACTGGTCCCCGCATGGCGCGTGGACGAATTCATTTAAACCGAATATGCTCCATTATTATCGACAATGTTTCGCCATTTTTTTGGTAGATCCATGATCCCATCGGTGAAAAACTTCTGTGGTTTCTGGTCGAAAAACTGAATCAAGTAGTTTTCACAGGCTTCTTTTGAAACCAACTTAATTCCATTGAGAGAGTTCTGCAGAGATCGAAACAGATGATAGTCAGAGGGTGCTATATCCGGACTGTAAGGTGGGTGCATCAAAACTTCCCAACCAAACTCTCTCAATTTTTGACGGGTCATCAAAGAAGTGTGTGGTCGGGCGTTGTCATGATGGAAGACAACACCTTTCCTATTAATCAATTCGGGCCGTTTTCTTTCAATCGCCTGGCGTAATCTCTCTAGTTGTGCACAGTAGAGTTGAGAATCAATCGTCTGACCAGTTGGAAGTAGCTCGTAGTGGACGATTCCCCTCCAGTCCCACCATACACACAGCATCACTTTTTTTGGCGTCAATGTTGGCTTAGCGAACGCTTGTGACGGCTCACCATCCTTTATCCACGATCTTTTACGCTTCCGATTATCGTACGTAATCCATTTTTCATCTCCGGTTATTAAACGTTTCAGAAACGGCTCGATTTCATTCCGTTTCAGCAGCGCATCGCAGATGTTAATTCGGTCCATCATGTTTTTCACGCTCAACTCATGAGGAACCCATACGTCAAGCTTTTTTTTGTAACCAGCTTTGTGTAAATGGTTCAAAACAGTTTTGTGGTCAATGCCTAGCTCCATGCCAATATCGACACTGCTGATATGCTTATCTTGTTGGACTTTTTCAAGAATTTCATCAGATTTTTCAGTGATTGGACGACCGGAGCGTGACTCATCTTTCACATTGAAATTTCCAGAACGAAAGCGAGCGAACCATTTCCGCGCAACAGATTTCGATAAAGTACCTTCACCGTACACAGCACAAATTTTATCACAAGCCTGCGCAGCGTTCTTCCCCTTATCATAATAATATTGCAGAATATAGCGAAATTTCTCATTATTCTTCTCCATTTTCAAGTGCGAATAACTTTCCAACCACTGCACCGATTACAATGTTTCTACGCTCAAACTAACGTTCGGAAGGTCATCTAAAAAACGAGCCCTCGGTGGTGTCGCTGTGACTTGTTGTTCTTTAGTTATCGGCAACCAATGCCATCTATCGGGAAAAACGCCACGAACTTTTTCCCAGACCCAATATTAAAACCTTAAATTTTATTTGGTATGCTTTACTAACATACTGGTTCTTTTGTATGGTAGTAAAGTATATTCTACTATAATTAACTTTGCACTATAGACTTCACTTTTTTTGATTTCTTCTTTCACTTCTTTCACATTTTTAGGTGATTTTCAATTATTTTATTTAGCTCATACCACAGTGCATTCACGTTGGTTCCAAGAACTTTATCTTGATACCGTTGGAGTATATCTATATTCGAACTACTCGCCGTTCCACATAGTTGAATACCGTAGGTCGAGATATGTTTAATAATGACTTTATAAGGAGTGATTGATTTGGAGGTACTTTTTCAAAAATCAAAAAAATAAAAACTTCAATTTTATAGATTATTCTTTATTACCATACAAAAGAACCATTCTTGACATTTATTTCTTAAAAATTATTTCCTTAAAATCTTGGCGGTAACTGTACATAACACGGTCCATTCTCAAGTTCCAATTTTCGATGACGCGTTCGAGCATCTCAAGTGGTATTTGGTGAATAGCGCGACCAATGTTGGCTTCTCCAATTGCTTAATCATAGCTGATTTATCCGTGTAGACTTTGGACTTTACGCAGTTCCAAAGAAAAAAGTTTAGAGGTGTAATGTCACATGATCTAGACAGCCATTGCATTGGTCCATTACATTATTATTATTAAATGTTCGTCAAATTGTTCTCGCAATAAAGACCTACTTTCATGGGCTGCGTGGCAAGTATCACCGTCTTGTTGGAATCAAATGCCATCGAGATTATGGGCTTCAATTTCAGGCAACAAATAGTCTATTATCATGGCGCGATAACGGGCGCCACTCACAGTTACGTTGCGCTAGTCGTCTTAATTTTTGAAGAAATATGGACTGATGATTCCGCTTGCCCATAAACCACACCAAATCGTGGTTTTGTCTGGATGTAATGGCAACTCTTGAACATCTTCGGGCTGTTCTTCACTCCAAATACGACAATTGTGCTTATTGACGTAGCCATTAAGGCAGAAATGGGTCTCAGCGCTGAAGAAAATTTTGGTCGAAATTAGTGGATCTTCTTCAAGCTTTTCAAGGGTACAAAGACTGAAACGGTGACAATTCGAAAGATCGGCCACTTTCAGTTCTTAAATAAGTAGAGTTTCGTGTGCTTTTAAACCGTTCGTAAAATACGCCAAGTTGTGGCATACGACAAGAAAGATTGCTGGTGGAATTATTATTTTAAAAAAGTTCCGATTTCTCTGCGACAGACTGTGTATGCACCGATATTAGATGAGAAAAATCTTGTAACTTGAAAATAAAAATAACGGTGGCAACCAATTAATGTAATTAAAAAAGTGCTTTAGTATATTTTGGTCCCCGTTTCAGCGTGACAGGTTGTGTCATTATAGTTTTTACGACCCATACGATTTCTAATTTTAAACGCCTCGAGATATACATAAATTCATTGTGTAAAATTTAATCTCGGGTGATCACGGTAATTCCTATAATTAGAGCGGGAAGGGAGTATTTAAGACACACGAGAAAAAAACTATTGATTTATGTCTTGCACTAAGTGAATGTCTTGCTGTTGCAATGTCTGCTGCAGTTCCTCAACGATCGCGAGCTAAAAATTAGACACCATGACTGTAATCTAATGAGCGAATTATTATTAGTTTATTTTCAATGCTGCGGGACTCGCATTGTGAAACGTTATTCAGTAATCAGCGGAGAGTGTATATTTAATGAAAGGTGAACTAATATATTACTGGCAGCTAATTTTTTAGTTTATTGAGGAATGTTGAGTTATACTCGGGAAGATAACATTTCGAATGGCATTTTTTTCCGGAGACTGCGATTAAATGAATCAATATACATATTTCGACAACTAAGTTGTTATCATCAGCAGGTAATTAAATACAGTGTCGTACCTAGATCCTCACTGAAGCTCACGCAAAAAATTCGTTCTGTTTTCGCTAAGACCAATCGACTTTTATACAAATGACTAAAGATTGTAAAACTGGAAAACGGGGAAATTTTAGTGTCATTCAACGTAACGCCATTGTTGCCTTCGGTACTTATTCCAGAGACTTTAAAAATATTTAGAAGATTTTCTTTATGAAACTAACACCGGAGAACGCAAATGAATATTTGTAATTGCAATTACAGTGAATTAGACAGTTACGAGTGTATTTTTATTGTGTAAAATAAAAACCATATTTTAATGTGGACAGGGGACCGATACTATATTCTGGTTTGTAGGAGTTTGTGAAAGATACGGCCGTGTAAAAAGGTCCGTAAATGATAGCGAGGGTGTGCAACTTTAGTACAACTGTTAGGTTTAGTACTAAGAAATGTTGACTGTGTGTTTGGTTTTCGTGAAAGTACTGCGCGAAATTTTTTGTGTGATGCTGTGGTTAATATCTGTTGACTAGGACAATTTTGTTGTCGAAATACGCATACAGAGTACGAAAATTGATGTGCTAAGGGGTTTTTTTGACTTTTATTTTGATTAATTATGCATGTTACCTAAAACTATCCTTCATTATAAAACTTTGAGGAGCTCTAATATTGTGGTTAGGGTTTATGTTAGACTTGAATCAATTTTTTAATATAAATGTATGAATGTAACTAAACCAACTGAAAAGTAACGTCCTGGGAACGTGAGAGCGGATCCAGGTGCTACTGTGACTAATATTCTACTGATGATGACAATTCAGTTATCGAAAGACGTATACAGACTACGAAAATTGATGTAGTAATACTGAAAAATAAATCAACTAATCGATGTACCCAGGTAAACAACGTTGGCACCTGCACAATAGGTAATACCAATCGTTGGAAATTGTATATCGAGATAGACTTGTTCTTTTTTATAGTAAAAATGCATTATTATATGCCACAAGAAACATATTTTTATGATTAACCATTTTTATGACGAAAATTCAGCGGAAACAACTAGGGCTTTTATTTATTGTAAATCACCCAGGAAGAGCTACCCTTAAGGCATATACGATTCGTAGTACGGTGTCCAACTGTTGTAAACTACATATATTTTGGTGTCTGCACAATTCGTATCATTTGTTTCTCGGTTCAATCAGTTTTTAAACATCGGTCGTCTTGAATAGGTGACACCAATGTGTTCTTTTTTTTATATTAAAATGCATTATTATATATCAAAAGAACAATTATTTATGATTAAACATTATTACGGTGGAAATTCAGCTGAGATAACTAGGCAAATATTTACTGCAAATTATCCAAGAAGACCTACCCTTAGCGCAAATGCGATTCGTAGTACGTTCCAATAGTTGGATTCTACATTTACTTTAGAACATAATAAAAATAAAAATATCACTGATCAAAACGTTAACGATTTAAAAATACAAATTTGTGTTTTGGCAGAACTAAATCCTATTATGTCATCTGGACAAATTGCTCGTGAATTTGGTACCAGTGCCACAATAGTTGAAAAGATTAAAATAAATACCGGTTTCGCAAAATATCAGCGCAAGAACTTGCAACAATTAAAGTTATTATTTCTATAGATATTATAAAGTACATAATTCTTTAAATAAGGATACATTTATAATAGAAACTTTGTATCTCTGTCTGCACGAGGACTGGAGGTGTAGCATAACGTAACTCCTCCTTTTGCAGTAGACCAGCTACTTCGAATTTGTCTATCTGCTTATTAACATTTTTCACTCTGTATATTACAACATGTACTGGTTAAGATCTTAAATATTTTTTTATTACCAAAGAAAATCAATTACACTAACGAATAAATAAATCACATAGTCGTATGCTGTCAACTCTCAAATATTTTGACATCTTACACTGTTTATATCATGTTGGTGCTTTTAGAGATTTGTTTATAAATAATTATCGTATTACTTTAGTTATTTTACGTTGTACATTATTTCTTTTTAGAGCTTTAACTTGCCAATTAGCAGATTATATAAGTAATATGTGAATACAAGAACTTCACTTGTCTAAAGAATAAATAAAACTGTCTAAATTTCACACTGCATTATATGTATGTATATTTACTGCGACTAGTTTCAGCTGTTAGGACATTATCGAACAAATACAACCATGCTCAAATGTATTACACACCTTACGAATTATGTACATACTTGTTATTTAGTAATATAGTACAATTTATCAATATTTTGTCGCTCCGCCCTTGGCCTTAATGACAGCTCGCACTCGTCGAGGCATACTTGCTACTAAATTGTAACACTTTGCCGGTGGTATTGCAGCCCATATTTCGCGAATTTTTGTTGATAATTCTGCTTTTGACAGGCATTTATGTTCCGTGATCTTAGATTTTAAGATACGCCACAAATTTTCAATGGGCGACAAATCGGGACTTTGTGGCGGCCAATCCAATACCTCCACTGTGTTTTCCTCGAACCAACGCATTACAGCTCCCGATTTGTGGCAGGGCGCATTATCTTGCTGAAGAATGTATTGTGGAATATCCTGGTCGAATAGTTTTAGCACAGACGGTTCTAATACTTCCTCTAACATGGCTAAATAGCGTTGGCTATTCATCCGTCCATCGCACAGGTACACTTCTCCAACACCGTATGCAGACATACAACCCCAAACCATGATACTACCACCTCCAAATTTTACTGTGGGAATGATACATTGTGGTTCATAAGCTTTCTCTTGCCTACGCCGAACGTATAGCGTCCCAGGTAGTCCCCAAAGCTGCCAGGCAAAAGAAGAAAGTTAGCACTTAGACAGGATTCATTTTGTTTAATGTTACATGTAGACTGAATTGCATACAACGATAAGAATATTAGTGATGAAGATGTACTTACTTACCTCGATATTCGATTCATCAGACCAAAGAATCTTCGACCACTTCTCGATTGTCCAATTTTCATGTTGTTTGGCCCATAAATACCGCTTCTTTTTATGAGCGTCAGTTAAAAGCGGTTTACGTCGCGCTTTACACCCTCGTAAACCAGCACACTGGAGACGCCTTCTCACTGTTTGCGCAGAAACTGTTACGCGATAACGCTATTTTAGCTCACTGGCGAGCTGTTTCGACGATTTTTTCCTATCACTGAGAGCCAGTTTTTGTAAAATTCTGTCTTCTCTAATCGAGGTACAGGGTTTTCTGCCACTTTTTGGTCTGTTAACAAACGACCCACTCTCCTGATAGCGACTAATGGTTGTACGAACTGCACATCGCGAACATTTTTTTTTTGCAATTGCAGCTATTGATAACTTCTGAGAATGCAGTAGCACTATTTGGGCGCGTTCCCCTACCGACAACTCGCGTGTTTTAGGCATTTTTCTTCAACAAATAACTGACACAACGTGAAAAAATAGGATAATCTAATTGATCTCTACCACAAACTCACAAACGCACGTTGCTCACATACTGCTAGAATGACACTAAATTTCTAAAATCCACAATTTCCCCTTTCCACCTATTCTTTTCAATAGGGGATTAACTAGGGTATTCAAAAACGCATTTCTGTAAATACCATTAACTATTTTTACGATTAATTTCCGTCAGACTTGGATAATACCTAGAATAAGGGTTTTTACCTGGGGTGTCTAATACATCTGAGCATGGTTGTATAATAGTCGCGTTATTTATATAGTGTGATATTTAGAAAAAGTGTTTTATTTATTCCTTAGTGTTATGGAATATCATAAAGTAACGATCTCGACAATCGACTATTTAAATCGAAGACTACAATTGTAATTGAAGACGTTTGTCAACGTACTTTTTGCGCATTTATTTTCGATATAGGTACAAAAGTAATTTCAACACAAGGCGAGATAAACGTGAACGTAATTTATACCAAAAGTAAACATAAGATCCTTCGCGGAGAATTGGCTCTGGTCGGAGCAGAGCGGTGTTATCAATACCAACATATCCAACGGTTCTATTTTATTGCTGCGTTCGCGTTTTCATGTTTGTACGTGCCATAATGGAGGCACACAAAGTGAAGATCTAGGTGGGATAGGAATATAGCTCGTATATCTGAATTATAGTATACAAGGGACTGCATAGGAATGAATACAGCATTAAAATTGTTTCACCTATAACCCTACAACGGTAAGTGTTCCGTTCGTGTTCGTTTCAGAGTGTTTGCGAGTGTTTAAGTCGTTTTTTGATTGCCAATATAATTATATTATAATGGCTTGGCAATACATAAGTACATGCCTATATGTATCTATACACTATAGTTCACATGTATTCATTCACGTTAGATTTTTATTTGCACTACCGGTAGTCCTCAAAATACGTAATATAAAAACAAATGAAATACTAAGTGTTTATAAAATTTATATTTAAGAAATGCGTATTCTATCCAAGTATAGGTATATACAGTAGTATGCGTAAGTAAGTGACCACCAAAGGAAATGATCACTGCATCATTTTCAAACAAATAACTGAAAGAAACTTTTTTGTATATAGTATATTCTTTAAATATTAATACAACATAAATAATATATAATATATATATATATATATATATATATATATATATATATACATATATATATATATTGATATTTTGTTGTATACACTAATAGGTATTGCGCGTGCCGCAACGAGCGCTCGCGTCGTGTCCCGGCATTCCTTGGGAACAACTGTGCTCAGTTGCAGCTGTGTAGGTAGCTCACAACTACCATAAATGTGGTAGCCTACACGAAACAAAAGACGTGGCATGCTGATAGAGGGAATTTTGCTACTCCATGCAATGCAAGGCCTGACGCCGCAGCTCAGATACGAGCTCTATTGGACTCTTTTTGGCTGGGAAGTTTTGGACTGTCATCCCTACAACCCCGACGTTGCGCCGAACGATTTTCATCTTTCTCGCTATCTCGAACATAATCTCGGCGGCAACCACTTCAACGACGACGAAGACGTGAAAACGGCTGTGATCTCTTGGTTATCGGAGTATGCGGCAAGTTTCTATGAAGAGGGTATTCAAAATCTAGTTGTAAGGTTTGATAAGTGGCAGCTATGTTGAAAATAGAGAAATGTATATAGAATCTGAAAATAAATTTGGTTTTTGAAAATTTTCTTTCGTTTGGTTTTTAATTTTAACGGTCCTTACTTAAAAAACACGCCTCGTATATATTTTAAATATTTCATAATTAGAAAATGACAAACAATTTGTAACAACTTTAAAACAAATGCAGTTTTAGAAGGACAATTAAAATTATAATTTTTGTTTCAGGTAAGACATTTGCAATTGTTTCCAATTAGCTATTGGTAAGTAATTTATAATTTATTCAAAAATAGAGATTATGCATTAAGCAACAAAAAATATTGCATTTAAAAATTAAACTTTTTTTAAATGCAATATTTTTTTGTAAAATACCTGAAACTTTCCGATGGTGGTTTTAAACAAGGATATTTCTAAGGTAATAATCAGAGTTGGGATGTCTTCCCGCGGGCCGGGTCAACGTTGGCATAAATTACAAACAAGTTTAATAATTATCAATGACCGTGGACCTTTCACTTGTCTTGCATAGCAAAAGCTTTCCGAAAAGTTTAAAATGCAGATTTCTTTAAAAATTTGGCAGATGATACAGAAAAAATCTTTTTAACAAATTGCTTTTCAAAATATTCGCCTCTATGATTATGCACGTCTGCATTCGGTGGAGTCAATTCCTAAAACATTGTGCTCTTTGTTCTTTACCTCAGATACGAAGTTTTCGTAGGCTTCTGCAGTCGCTTCCATGGTATAATTTCAATCCACGCATTTCGTCTTTTATGTATGGGAATAAAAAGAAGTGACAAGGTGCCAAGTCGGGATTATAAGGCGGATGAGTCATCAATTCCGTTTGTGAAGCGGTTAAAAACTCTAATGTTTGAAATGCGTTGTGTGATGGTACATTGTCTTGATGCAGAATGATTAGTCCTGCTGGTCGTTTCTCGCGCACTTTTTGGAATTCAGTTGGCAAGCAAATGGTTATATACTATTCAGCATTGACTGTGCGATGATCCTCTAGCGGAGTAGTAGCAAGATGACCGGCGTGTTCATAAAAAGAAGTCACCATTTTCTTGCCGGAGCTTCGTCCGCGTCTGACTTTCGTGGGTTTCTCCTCGTCTTCGAAGACGCATTGAGTCGATTAACGCTTGCTTTCTGGTTAACAATAAATTCAATTTTTGTCACCTGAAACGATGTCGTACACTGATTTCGCTCGACCTTGATTGAAATCTTTAAGCATTTTTTTTGCATCAATCTATACGCGCTCCTTTTTGAGCTTCCGTTAAATTGTGTGGTATCCATCGAACGCAAAGCTTTCCGACAGCAAGATGATCATGCAGCATTGTTCTGATTTGGATCATACCTATGCCCAATGATACCCAAATATCTCTATATGTGCAGTGGTTGTCTGTCTTTGTCACGTTATACACGGCGTCAATGTTTCCAGGAGTGACGGCAGCGGTAGGTCGCCCCTCATGATACTCGTCTTTGAGCGAAACACGTCCACGTTGGAACTCGTTCTACCACCGTTCAACAATCCCCAAAGATGGTGCTTCATCGCCAAACAATCGCTAACTTTATTTAAAAAATTATTAAGAAGAGACAACAGCATATGTTGCCTAATTAATCTGTGCTGTTATAGCAATTTCATATAATATATTTCACGTATAAACTTTGGTTTACTTCAAAAGTCTTTAAGAAATAAACTTTTCGACTCGTTTTCTCATTATATACAACATTAACTCTTGTAAATTATTGTATATTATTAGGAATTAATTCAATTCACTAAAGTTTTAATTATTTCGTTACGTGGAGTTGTAGTAACTTGTCTGACAGTGTTTATACAGCAGCAACAAACATCTTTTAACTAGTTTTTTATTATCATTATATTAATATTGCATATATTAAGGAGAAAAAATCAATACGATTGTATATAATAACCTAACCAACCTCCATCATCGGAAGTCATTAAAATTCTCATCAGGACTTGTGTAACGTTTTCAGTTGGCCCCCATCCTGTGTATCTTTAAAATTCGAAGCTATGACGGCTCGGTGTAGGAAATCGCTTTCTCTTTCGTACGTACTACAACAAGTCTACTTGTCATACTTAATTTTATCTATACAATAATAAAGATAACAGTAAAACGAGGAATCGGTTATATGCAGCGTGTGCTTGAAATAGTATCTTCGAAAATATATAGAATTTAAAACCACTATATACGGTAGTTATTACTTATTACTAACTGTTTTATAGATTAGCAGTTACGGAAGTTGAGTGAAATATTTTCGATCACTTTACGACTTGTGGAATTAATATCTGAAAAAATGTAAAATATAATTAATACTCTGTTAAATTTCATTAAAGCTAAGATTAAATATGTTTGTAGTATATATGTATACATACATACGTATGTTTGTTTAAGTTTATGTGTGTGATAGTTATTTGAAAATCTCACAATAACAGAGGTATCTGCTATGACACAATAAGTTCGACATATTGGATATATGTACACTACCGATCATATTTATTTGCCCACCCTTAGTTTTAGCCAACTATCAAATGTGTACTGAAAATTTATTTATTGTACCAATACAATAGTGTAAAATAAACATAAAATAGTTACATTTTTCTTATATAAAAACTTTATCATTAATTATTATTAAATTTTGCTCTCATCAATGTGCCCACCTTTATTTTTGATAATTGCGGCACATAACCGCGGCATCCTTTCAATTAATTTTTGCAGTGTATCTTCTGTAATTTGTGCTCAGGCTTCTTGAAGTTGTTCCCACAGTACAGTGGTGGATGATAGAGTACGTTCTCGAAGCTTCCGGTCCAATTCTTCTCAAAGAAGCTCTATTGGGTTCCGATCAGGACTTTGAGCTGGCCATACCATTATAGAGATTTGCCCTTGCTCTTCTAGTTGACGCAAGTAATCGCCACACAATCTATAAGTGTGTTTCGGATCGTTGTCCTGTTGAAATACAAAGTTTTCGCCAAGAATCCTTAGTCCTGAAGGAACAGCGTTATTTTCTAAAATTTCCTTGTAGCCTTCTTTTCTTAGGATTCCCTCAATTTTGACGAGATCGCCTACAGATCTTCTACCAAAACACCCCCAAATCATTACTGAACCTCCTCCATGTCTTACGGTAGGCGCAATACATTCTGGCAGTACTCTTTCTCCTGCGGATCTTCTTACGAATATTCGCCTTTTACTACAGAAAAGTTCAAACTTGGATTCGTCTGTCCACAACACATTATTCCACTGATCAATCGTCCAATTCTTATGTTCTTTAGCCCAATTTAGTCGTTTTATCTTGTTTTGCTTTCGTAGTAGTGGTTTTCGCAGAGCAATTCTTCCGTATAAACCCGCTTGCCTTAACCTTCTCTGTACCGTGGACACGCTAATTGGTTTAGCACGCGCTCTATTCATTTCAGAAGCAATTTCTGGTACTGTTTTTCGTCTATCGCGTCTACTTATCCGTATTAGATGCCGGTCATCTGCAGATGTCGTCGCTTTGCGTCGTCCAGATCTTCTTTTGAAAATGTACCACTTTCTTCAAATTTTTTAACGATATAATCAACGGTTCTGTGATTTAATCGTAATTCTTTTGCAATTTCGCGATTACTTTTACCCGTACGATGATAAGCAATTATCATAGCACGCACTTCAGCAGATAATTCCTTCGTCTTCGGCATTGCATTAAAATATTCACAATAACTCTCTATTTCCCTGTTTTCGCAACAAAGATGAACGAGAACTGACATAAAATTTATTTTCCTTTTTAAATAACACATCCTAATATTGTAATTAGTTAGTACAATAACACAATATTGGTAATACCTTTCGGAAATGCAGGTAAAACTGTTAATACTGTAGGGATTAGCCTATATAATATTTATGGTATTTTTCCAATTTATGACACCTTTACCATATATCATAAACAATTTAAAATTTTCGTAGAAATTCATATGGAGTTACTTCCGCTAATAATATTGTTGAATAATTATAATACAGATTTTTCGAAAGATAATCCGTATTTCAGGAAACACATAAAATTGGGGTGGGCAAATAAATATGACCGGTAGTGTACATATAAGATCTACCGGAAAGTTCTGTCCATTTTTAGAGTAAAACAAATAATAAATAAAATAAAAAACTTTTCATACATTGAATAAATTTTATTGAATAATATAATTTCTATCAGTATTTGTGACTTCTTGGCAGCATGTTGGCAATTTGTATATCCCATTTTTATAAAATGCCTTATCCCTAGAGGCGAAAAATTGAACCAGTGCTTGTCTGATGTATTTTTCGCTTTTGAATTTTTGCCCTTCTTTTGTAAGGACAGATACAAGTGATAATCGGAGAGTGCTAGCTCTGGGGAGTATAGTGGATGCGACAGAATTTCCCAGCCTAGCTCTGCGAGATTTTGACGAGTCCACAAAGCAGTATGTGTCCTGAAATTATCATGAAGCAGTATGTATGATGTCCTTCCTATTGAATATCGTCGGCCTCTTTTCTTGGAATGCCGATTTTAAATTATCCAATTGCTGACAGTACCTCCCCAAATTTAGTTTTTCGTTTGGTTTCAACAGCTCAAAATGTATTGGTTCTCGAACGTCCCATCATAAATACAACATTCTCTCAACTTTGGTTTAGAGATGGGGGATAGGTTTTCCGGATTCACAATATGCCCTTTTCCTTACGATGTTTTCATAGGTAATCCACATTTCATCCCCAGTTATCATCCGGTCCAAGAAGGGTTCGATTTTATTCCGTGCGAGCAGAGATGTGCATAAGATCATTCAAGTTCTTCTCACTTAATGTGGTACCCATCTCGAATATTTCCACATCAATCCTAGTTTCCGAATATGGTCGGAAATGTATGCAACATGATCTTGACAGTATCGTCGTCGGTCAAAGACGGTCGCCCAGGGAGTCGTTTATCAGAAAGGTCGAAATCATTTATTTGAAATTTTTCGAACCATCTTCTGCATGTTCTATCTGAAACTGTAGCTTCACCAAACACTTTCAATAAATTTTTACACGCTTCTGTAGCATTTCTTCCTTGTTGAAATTCGTAGAAAATGCAGTGGCGTATATCGGACAAGCACTGGTTCAATTTTTCGCCTCCAGGGATCAGGTATTTTTTATAAATGGGATATACAAATTACCGTCACACTGACAAGAAATCATAAAATAAAGATGGAAATTATATTATTCAGTAAAGTTTATTCACAGAATGAAAACCTAATACATATATTGAATTTGATGGAGCCTGTGGTCGATTAACTTAATCACTAAGGTTGATGTATAACCCCTTTACACATTAACTTTTGCAATTCTGTATACGCATTTCGACAACTAATTTGTCATCATCAGCAGATAATTGCAAAGTATCGCACCTGGTAAACCACGGCGAAAAATACCTGTACGAAAACAAACTCCATACGCGATCTATACCGCTGAGAACCAAGATGTACACAGTGTACAATTACCAGGTGCGACACTTTGCACTCTGCTGATGATGACAACTTAGTTGTCGAAATGCGTATACAGAATTACAAAGGTTAATGTGGAAAGGGGTTATATATCAACCTTAGTGATTAATACATATATACTCGATGCGATATTTACTCTAGAACATTCTCGAACTTTGCGAATGTTCTCGGATTTTTGTTTTCCGGAGCTACCGTTGTGTGACTCAAGTTCAGCCTGTCCATGGCAGTCTTCATTTTTTCCTATATTTTTAAATCTTTTGCGGCGTACTACTGTGCCACGATACAGTTAAGCAGACGTTGTTTAAAGCGAGGCATTATTATAACCACTCACTGCAAAAATTACTTATTGAATGATATACGTTAAGCGTAGTTTGTGGGTGGTTTGCGGTAAGTTCGGCAGTTAATTCGGATTGGGATGACGCAATTATTTGATTTATGACTTAGATGACCTTCACATTCGGAAGAGTTCACTGTGTATATGCGTATATTTCTTTTTAAATACGCAATACAGCATTACATACTAATGATATTTCATTATATTATTCATAAATCATTAGATTGCCGAAATTGTTTTTTTATAAAGATTAATTGCAGAACAGATTTTTCTTTCTTGTAGCGGCGTAAATATGATTTCCAGACAACTGTATGGTTTCACTCAGCGTATGTGTTAATATAAAGATATTTATTTATGGGTACATCACCTTCAGTTCGATGTGTGAAAGTTAATGTAACATATGCGGGCATGTATGTATGTACACATTTCGAATATACACATAAATGATGAATTTCCGTCTCTTGACATTCACTTTGAAATTTAATGGTTTCACCGATGTAAATATAAGAAAACGCAAGATATTTTAAAAATAATAGTGGGGAAAAAAGTACAAAATCTATTTTGTAAATTGGTTTATTCATCATTTCGTATATAATTAATAATTAATAATTATAATCTTCACTCTTTTTTATTGAGAGTTTCGATCGTTAATACAACATTTAATTTATAGAAATTATTACATAACTTATTAAACCATATTATATATATATATATATATATATATATATATATATATATAGTGTCCCAAAATTAACGCAAGATTTGAATTTGTCGCCATTTGTGCAGTAAAGTGTTGGCAACCCTAAAGAAAAAACAATTCGACAGCTGACAGTTTAGGGTTAGTAGAAATGGAGCGTTGCACGATAGAACAACGTGTCTTCATTATTGAACAATATTTCAAAAATAATGAAAGCTTGGATTGGATCCGTTGGAGACGCCAAACACGCCAAACAATCCGTTCAAATGTCAATATCGAAGCAGTGCGTGAGAGTGTCGGTGACAATCCAGGAACCTCAATTCGGCGTCGTGGACAAGAATTGCAAATTTCAAGAAACTCTCTACAGCATATACTCACTAAAGATCTGTGTCTTCATGCTTACAAAATTCAATTAACACAACAACTGAAGCCTAATGACGGTGCACAGCGAAGAGAGTTCGTTGAATGGATTATTGAACATCAGCAAATAGATGCTGAATGAAGCACATTTTCACCTTGCTGGCTTTGTTAATCGCCAAAATTGCCGTTTTTGGGGTACTGATAATCCACATGTGATTGTCAAAAAACAAATGCATCCACAACGTGTCACTGTTTGGTGTGGATTTTGGACTGGAGGCATAATTGGACTATACTTTTTTGAAAATGAGGTTGGTCAAGCAGTGACTGTTACTGGTGCTCGATATCGCGACATGATAACACAGTTCTTTCTGCCGAAATTGGATGATATTGATGTGGCCAAATGTGGTTTCAACAAGACGGTGCAACATGCCATACAGCCTGTGAAACAATTCAATTACTGCATGCGACATTTTCAGGTCGTGTACTCTCTTGTTTCGCTGATCAGAATTTACCTCCTAGATCGTGTGATTTAACACCATTAGATTTCTTTTTATGGGGTTATTTGAAATCACCGGTTTATGTCAACAAATCTACAACCACCCGTGCATTAAAGGAGGAGATTCAACGCTGCATCAACGAAATTCAGCCACATTTATGCATAATGGTTATGGAAAATTTCGACAAACGAGTGCGTATGTACATGCAAAGCCGTGGAGGCCATTTGACCGATGTGTTATTCCATAAGTAACCTCATCCTATGTACTTTATGATTCAATAAAAAAATAACAATCAAAAGACTAAAAACTATGTTTTCTATTTAATTTAAATCTAGCGTTCATTTTGGGACACCTTTATATATATATATATATATATATATACGATTTGGATTGATATATTGGGTATCCACACCCAAAGTCAAATATAGGCAATTAACAGTATATTAAATTATGGGACCCTTTGTCATTATTTCTAAACCAAAATAATAAATAAATTTAAATAACAAAGGTTTCAAATAATTTTTATTAAAAACAAAAGCATGAAAAAGTAAATTACAGTAAATATTCATAATCTCAACCTTTTTTACTAGGAGTTTCTAACGTTGAGTTAATAAAACATTTAATTTATATTAACAACGATTCAGGGGGAGGGGTCCCTTTCTTTCAAGTTATTTTTTTCTTCAACTTGCTATGCCTTTTACAATAATATTTTTTCATTTATTAATAATAGCTTTTATACTGATATATGTATGTATATATTCTTTTTTCTTTAACCTGCAATACCTTCTACAAATAATAATACACAATAATACACACTACAATAATTACTTTTATATATAATGTATATATATTCGTGATTACTTACATTTGTTAAAAATATTCTTTTTTATTGTAAATTTTACAAACACACAAGCATTTTTAAATTAACAAATTTTTTCTTTTCAATTATGTACTCGTCAAAAGATTTTTTCATTCTAAATGTTTTTAGTTGATTCTTTATAGAAGTAACATCTGTTATTTTCTTTTACTTTTTTCTCATGTTAAGTATGTCTGCATATGTATTTGTAAATTCTCATTGGAAGCTTGCATATACAGGGAGATTCTGACAATATATTTTTTTAAGACATTAAGTTATTATAAATATCATTGAGATTAATAATGTCTCTTCTATCATTTATTGTGTTTTGATCCTTTTTTTATGTGTACCATTTCCTAAATTATATTATATTATGTATTATAATTAATAATTCAAAAACAATAAAAAAACCCCTTACCACATCAACGTTTTTATTCTGTATACGTATTTCGACAACTAAGTTGTCATCATCAGCAGATAATTAACCACAGTGTCACAACTGGATCCGCAGTAAGACTCGCACAGAATAATTCCACACAACTTTGTTCCCTATTAACACACACTGATTTATTTCACACCCAAGTTAAATATATTTCCTAACTTCAAGCTAACACTTATACTAAAATACATCCCGCGCTTCCACTTATGGACTTTTTAACGGTCGTATTTTCGAGGAATTCATAGAGATAAGAATATGTTGTCGGACGTTTTTCTATGTTTAACACACGATTTTTATTTTTCATAATAAGTATGCTCTCGTAACTGTATACAATCGATGATTACACTATGATTATTTCCAAGCACATGTTCGCTAAACTAAAATTCTCAGGCCGATTAAACTTGATGTGGCGATATGTTCTTTATACCGGGTTGCTGTTGAGCGTTTAGTTTGGCCGATGTATTGCTTACTACAATGTCGGCATTTCATTTCATAAATACGCGATTTCTGATTTAACTCGACTTTATTTTTCGCATTTCTTAAGAAAGATTTAATACAATTCCTGGAACTAATTGTAATGTTACGCCGAATGACACTAATATTTTCCCGTTTTCCAATTTACAATCTTCGATTATTTGAATAAAATCTATTGAATTGGCAACTGATAAACTTTCAAATTTTTCGGACGAATTTTTGTATTCATTCACTAACCATTTTTAAATCAAACAAGTCAGTTAATCTCTGAAACAATTGGTCTCATCGATGAGACTAATTTTAACCGGCCTGAGAAATACAATTTAGCGAAACACGTACTACAAAATAACTATAGATTTGTCTACATTTAATCAAAAACATAAATAATTAACGTAAATTGAAAAGCTACGAGACCGCATTTATTGTGAAACATAAAATCCACGTGTTGTTAAACATAGATAAAAGTCCGATTACGTATTCTGGCTTGTATGAGTTCCTGGAAGATACGACCGTTAAAAAAGGTCGGTAAATGGAAGTGGTGGCGTACGTTGATATAAATGTTAGTTTTAAAACTACGAAACATATGAAATTGTGTGTGAAATAAATCAGTTTATGTTTGGTTATTAGCAGCGTTTATCTGTTGACGATGACAACTTAATTGTTGAAATACGTATATAGAATATGAACATTGACGTGGTAGGGTGCTTTATTTACCTATTTTTTATTAGTTCTAACCACAGCCTCCAATAAAATTCACAATTTACATTAGAAATAATCTGTTGCTACTTTTTGTAAACAATAATCAAAAAATTATATTTCCACATTATCTCGAATATAATAACGTCTTCTACACAAAAATAAATGATTCACAAAACAATTTCTATTATATTAATTTAAACCATTAATTTTTTTTAAACATCTTTAAACCCAGACGTCCAAATTTCATTATTTGTTATTGAAATTCTTCTAATAAAAACCGTGTTTTATATCTTTTAATACGTGTGTACATCCACAAAAACTAATAATCAAATGAGTAAATTTTCAGTTCTATTAGCGTGTAAATTCTTAGATACACAAAAACCTTTTGATTTACTTCATTTGAAATTCCAAATTCGACTTCTTTATATTTACATCACAAACGGTAGTTTACGTGTTATGAATATCTAACATTCCTGATTCACTCTATCATTCATTGCAATCCTAAAAAGCAGTGAGAACACATAATAGACAACAAAATTTATGCTTTGAAATGAAAAGTTTAAAAATTCTTTGACGTAACTTGCATGCATATGTATTCTATTGATTGGAGATTAGAGACATTAAAAATCACTATTATTCGGATTTTATCATGACGTGGATTTCGTAACGAAATTAAAATTTTATTCTCTACGCGTCCGTTTATGTATATTCAATGTGTTTTTAATGGTATTTAATATGGTGTAAAAAAGAAGGTGCTGTTCTATTCAAATTTTATAAGAGAATAAGGTTAGAACATCAATAGAATATTGGTATTTAACATGTGGATTTCTTAACATACGAAAAGTCATGGCAATATAAAAAACATAAAAGGCTAATGTTCTAAAGTGTGTAGTAAAGCGTTTCTAAACCTTTTAATGTTTTGTGACCCAATTTTCCATCTCGTACAATAATTTTCTATTGAAATCGTTCTGTAATTGTAATATTAGCTTCTATTTGAATGTCTTTTAATGCTAAGGATACACTATGGTGTTACTTTAATTACAGTATCACCCAATTTATTGATATTTGGCAATACCAACCCGCTGCATTGATAAAATCGGAATCAGTGCGTCTGCGATGCTCTCTGTGTTCTGTCATATCAGAAAATGAACATTTTTATGTTTAGACTCATTTGGTTTTAAATGATTTTGCTATGAATAACGAAAAGTTCGAATTCTGCTGTTTCAGAACTATTGTTTTACGTATTACAAAGCTTAAATTCAAAACTTTATATTTTGATGAAAATGTCAATATATTCAAAGGGGTGTACTGGCAAAAATTGGAATTTTTCACAGTTTATTGGAAATTAACAAACGCTTGTGTGTTTGTATTTTCGAAGTTCCTAAACGCGATTCTGGAGTCGAAATTTATCTAACTCGTTTGGTTTAATCCTGATGAAAGGAAAAAGCTTGAAAAGTCGTAGCAAAAAATGAACTTTTTGTCTGGAATCGTTCATTTTTGAATGATTTTGCTACGAACAGTAAAAATTTCGTCTTCTGTTGGTTCAGGACTATTGTTTTAGGTATTGCAAAGCTTAAATTCAAAACTTTATATTTTGATGAAAATGTCAATACCTTCAAAGGGGTGTACTGTCAAAAATTGGAATTTTTCAAAGTTTATTGGATATTAACAGACGCTTGTGGGCTTGTATTTTCGAAGTTCCTAAACGCGATTCCGGAGTCGAAATTTATCTAACTCGTTTGGTTTAATCCTGATGAAAGGAAAAAGCTTGAAAAGTCGTAGCAAAAAATGAACTTTTTGATGTCTGGACTCGTTCATTTTTGAATGATTTTGCTATGAACAGTAAAAATTTCGCCTTCTGTTGGTTCAGAACTATTGTTTTAGGTATTACAAAGCTTAAATTCGAAACTTTATATTTTGATGAAAATGTCAATATCTTCGAAGGGGTGTACTGGCAAAAATTGGAATTTTTCAAAGTTTATTGGATATTAACAGACGCTTGTGGGCTTGTATTTTCGAAGTTCCTAAACGCGATTCCGGAGTCGAAATTTATCTAACTCGTTTGGTTTAATCCTGATGAAAGGAAAAAGCTTGAAAAGTCGTAGCAAAAAATGAACTTTTTGTCTGGAATCGTTCATTTTTGAATGATTTTGCTACGAACAGTAAAAATTTCGTCTTCTGTTGGTTCAGGACTATTGTTTTAGGTATTGCAAAGCTTAAATTCGAAACTTTATATTTTGATGAAAATGTCAATACCTTCAAAGGGGTGTACTGTCAAAAATTGGAATTTTTCAAAGTTTATTGGATATTAACAGACGCTTGTGGGCTTGTATTTTCGAAGTTCCTAAACGCGATTCTGGAGTCGAAATTTATCTAACTCGTTTGGTTTAATCCTGATGAAAGGAAAAAGCTTGAAAAGTCGTAGCAAAAAATGAACTTTTTGATGTCTGGACTCGTTCATTTTTGAATGATTTTGCTATGAACAGTAAAAATTTCGCCTTCTGTTGGTTCAGAACTATTGTTTTAGGTATTACAAAGCTTAAATTCGAAACTTTATATTTTGATGAAAATGTCAATATCTTCGAAGGGGTGTACTGGCAAAAATTGGAATTTTTCAAAGTTTATTGGATATTAACAGACGCTTGTGGGCTTGTATTTTCGAAGTTTCTAAACGCAATTCCGGAGTCGAAATTTATCTAACTCGTTTGGTTTAATCCTGATGAAAGGAAAAAGCTTGAAAAGTCGTAGCAAAAAATGAACTTTTTGATGTCTGGACTCGTTCATCATTTTTGAATGATTTTGCTATGAACAGTAAAAATTTCGCCTTCTGTTGGTTCAGAACTATTGTTTTAGGTATTACAAAGCTTAAATTCGAAACTTTATATTTTGATGAAAATGTCAATATCTTCGAAGGGGTGTACTGGCAAAAATTGGAATTTTTCAAAGTTTATTGGATATTAACAGACGCTTGTGAGCTTGTATTTTCGAAGTTCCTAAACGCGATTCCGGAGTCGAAATTTATCTAACTCGTTTGGTTTAATCCTGATGAAAGGAAAAAGCTTGAAAAGTCGTAGCAAAAAATGAACTTTTTGATGTCTGGACTCGTTCATTTTTGAATGATTTTGCTATGAACAGTAAAAATTTCGCCTTCTGTTGGTTCAGAACTATTGTTTTAGGTATTACAAAGCTTAAATTCGAAACTTTATATTTTGATGAAAATGTCAATATCTTCGAAGGGGTATACTGGCAAAAATTGGAATTTTTCAAAGTTTATTGGATATTAACAGACGCTTGTGAGCTTGTATTTTCGAAGTTCCTAAACGCGATTCCGGAGTCGAAATTTATCTAACTCGTTTGGTTTAATCCTGATGAAAGGAAAAAGCTTGAAAAGTCGTAGCAAAAAATGAACTTTTTGATGTCTGGACTCGTTCATTTTTGAATGATTTTGCTATGAACAGTAAAAATTTCGCCTTCTGTTGGTTCAGAACTATTGTTTTAGGTATTACAAAGCTTAAATTCGAAACTTTATATTTTGATGAAAATGTCAATATCTTCGAAGGGGTGTACTGGCAAAAATTGGAATTTTTCAAAGTTTATTGGATATTAACAGACGCTTGTGAGCTTGTATTTTCGAAGTTCCTAAACGCGATTCCGGAGTCGAAATTTATCTAACTCGTTTGGTTTAATCCTGATGAAAGGAAAAAGCTTGAAAAGTCGTAGCAAAAAATGAACTTTTTGATGTCTGGACTCGTTCATTTTTGAATGATTTTGCTATGAACAGTAAAAATTTCGCCTTCTGTTGGTTCAGAACTATTGTTTTAGGTATTACAAAGCTTAAATTCGAAACTTTATATTTTGATGAAAATGTCAATATCTTCGAAGGGGTGTACTGGCAAAAATTGGAATTTTTCAAAGTTTATTGGATATTAACAGACGCTTGTGGGCTTGTATTTTCGAAGTTCCTAAACGCGATTCCGGAGTCGAAATTTATCTAACTCGTTTGGTTTAATCCTGATGAAAGGAAAAAGCTTGAAAAGTCGTAGCAAAAAATGAACTTTTTGATGTCTGGACTCGTTCATTTTTGAATGATTTTGCTATGAACAGTAAAAATTTCGCCTTCTGTTGGTTCAGAACTATTGTTTTAGGTATTACAAAGCTTAAATTCGAAACTTTATATTTTGATGAAAATGTCAATATCTTCGAAGGGGTATACTGGCAAAAATTGGAATTTTTCAAAGTTTATTGGATATTAACAGACGCTTGTGAGCTTGTATTTTCGAAGTTCCTAAACGCGATTCCGGAGTCGAAATTTATCTAACTCGTTTGGTTTAATCCTGATGAAAGGAAAAAGCTTGAAAAGTCGTAGCAAAAAATGAACTTTTTGATGTCTGGACTCGTTCATTTTTGAATGATTTTGCTATGAACAGTAAAAATTTCGTCTTCTGTTGGTTCAGGACTATTGTTTTAGGTATTGCAAAGCTTAAATTCGAAACTTTATATTTTGATGAAAATGTCAATACCTTCAAAGGGGTGTACTGTCAAAAATTGGAATTTTTCAAAGTTTATTGGATATTAACAGACGCTTGTGGGCTTGTATTTTCGAAGTTCCTAAACGCGATTCTGGAGTCGAAATTTATCTAACTCGTTTGGTTTAATCCTGATGAAAGGAAAAAGCTTGAAAAGTCGTAGCAAAAAATGAACTTTTTGTCTGGAATCGTTCATTTTTGAATGATTTTGCTACGAACAGTAAAAATTTCGTCTTCTGTTGGTTCAGGACTATTGTTTTAGGTATTGCAAAGCTTAAATTCGAAACTTTATATTTTGATGAAAATGTCAATACCTTCAAAGGGGGTGTACTGTCAAAAATTGGAATTTTTCAAAGTTTATTGGATATTAACAGACGCTTGTGGGCTTGTATTTTCGAAGTTCCTAAACGCGATTCTGGAGTCGAAATTTATCTAACTCGTTTGGTTTAATCCTGATGAAAGGAAAAAGCTTGAAAAGTCGTAGCAAAAAATGAACTTTTTGTCTGGAATCGTTCATTTTTGAATGATTTTGCTACGAACAGTAAAAATTTCGTCTTCTGTTGGTTCAGGACTATTGTTTTAGGTATTGCAAAGCTTAAATTCGAAACTTTATATTTTGATGAAAATGTCAATACCTTCAAAGGGGGTGTACTGTCAAAAATTGGAATTTTTCAAAGTTTATTGGATATTAACAGACGCTTGTGGGCTTGTATTTTCGAAGTTCCTAAACGCGATTCTGGAGTCGAAATTTATCTAACTCGTTTGGTTTAATCCTGATGAAAGGAAAAAGCTTGAAAAGTCGTAGCAAAAAATGAACTTTTTGTCTGGAATCGTTCATTTTTGAATGATTTTGCTACGAACAGTAAAAATTTCGTCTTCTGTTGGTTCAGGACTATTGTTTTAGGTATTGCAAAGCTTAAATTCGAAACTTTATATTTTGATGAAAATGTCAATACCTTCAAAGGGGGTGTACTGTCAAAAATTGGAATTTTTCAAAGTTTATTGGATATTAACAGACGCTTTTGGGCTTGTATTTTCGAAGTTCCTAAACGCGATTCTGGAGTCGAAGTTTATCTAACTCGTTTGGTTTAATCCTGATGAAAGGAAAAAGCTTGAAAAGTCGTAGCAAAAAATGAACTTTTGATGTCTGGACTCGTTCATTTTTGAATGATTTTGCTATGAACAGTAAAAATTTCGCCTTCTGTTGGTTCAGAACTATTGTTTTAGGTATTACAAAGCTTAAATTCGAAACTTTATATTTTGATGAAAATGTCAATATCTTCGAAGGGGTGTACTGGCAAAAATTGGAATTTTTCAAAGTTTATTGGATATTAACAGACGCTTGTGGGCTTGTATTTTCGAAGTTCCTAAACGCGATTCCGGAGTCGAAATTTATCTAACTCGTTTGGTTTAATCCTGATGAAAGGAAAAAGCTTGAAAAGTCGTAGCAAAAAATGAACTTTTTGATGTCTGGACTCGTTCATTTTTGAATGATTTTGCTATGAACAGTAAAAATTTCGTCTTCTGTTGGTTCAGGACTATTGTTTTAGGTATTGCAAAGCTTAAATTCGAAACTTTATATTTTGATGAAAATGTCAATATCTTCGAAGGGGTGTACTGGCAAAAATTGGAATTTTTCAAAGTTTATTGGATATTAACAGACGCTTGTGAGCTTGTATTTTCGAAGTTCCTAAACGCGATTCCGGAGTCGAAATTTATCTAACTCGTTTGGTTTAATCCTGATGAAAGGAAAAAGCTTGAAAAGTCGTAGCAAAAAATGAACTTTTTGATGTCTGGACTCGTTCATTTTTGAATGATTTTGCTATGAACAGTAAAAATTTCGTCTTCTGTTGGTTCAGGACTATTGTTTTAGGTATTGCAAAGCTTAAATTCGAAACTTTATATTTTGATGAAAATGTCAATATCTTCGAAGGGGTGTACTGGCAAAAATTGGAATTTTTCAAAGTTTATTGGATATTAACAGACGCTTGTGAGCTTGTATTTTCGAAGTTCCTAAACGCGATTCCGGAGTCGAAATTTATCTAACTCGTTTGGTTTAATCCTGATGAAAGGAAAAAGCTTGAAAAGTCGTAGCAAAAAATGAACTTTTTGATGTCTGGACTCGTTCATTTTTGAATGATTTTGCTATGAACAGTAAAAATTTCGCCTTCTGTTGGTTCAGAACTATTGTTTTAGGTATTACAAAGCTTAAATTCAAAACTTTATATTTTGATGAAAATGTCAATACCTTCAAAGGGCAAAAATTGGAATTTTTCAAAGTTTATTGGATATTAACAAACGCTTATGTGTTTGTATTTTCCTGAACGCGATCCTGGAGTCGAAATTTATCTAACTGCTTTGGTTTAATCCCGATGAAAGGAAAAAGGCTTGCAAAGTTATGGCTAAAATGATCTTTTTTATGTTCAGACACATTAGATTTACTTGTAATTGAGAAGTTTGGTCGACATATTCAAGAAATTAAATACTTTGAATCTTCAACTACAAGGAGCAAACGCATTTATATTGGAAACAAGCGATAAACTTAATGTTTTTTGTAAAAAATTGGAATTGTGGAGCGGAAATATAAAGCAAAAAAACCTGAAGATGTTTGAAAATGTGGATTAAATTCGTTAAAGCCTGCAAGATCGAAGAGCTATATATTAAAGTTGTTATTGTAACTATCGAAAATCATTCAGCCATTCTTGCAAAGAATTTTAAAAAGTATTATTTTACTGACGACATAGCAAGTTACGAATGGATTATTTTAATATTTTAAAATATTCCTGAAGGTCTCACAACTGCCGAAGAAAAAACCTTCATAAACTTCACGGCAAATGATGATATCAAAAGACAATTTACTAATAAATCAGTTTGAATTTTGAGCAGGGGCGGATGATGGATTTTCCACACTGAAAACGAGCATTTCGTATATTCCTGTCATTTTCAACATTTTACTTTTACGAAATCGAATTTTCTACAGTAGCCGCTTCTGCAGACAAAATATAGATCTCAACTAAATATAGAAAAATTACTCAGTGTTAACTTCAAAGAACATTGCTTTTTTTCGAAAAACTCTCTGCAAAACAGACCCAAGGCAGTCAGTCACTGATTTCTAAATTTATTTGTAATTTATGTGAAAATGTACTTAATTGCTTTTCTTTAAGTAACAATTTTCACAAAAAATTGTTATTTATTTTATTTTTTCGATATGTTCGCGCCCCTTGTTTTGAGAATCATTGGTGTAATGTTAAAATACTTAAATACATACATATATAGGATACGGCGGAAGACAATGAATGACTAATTTTATACGGAGTTGAATATTTAAGTATCGTAGTTGGCGGTATGAATCTTTCATGAACATTTAATGCTCAGATTTATTGTTATCTATTCGAAGTTACAAACAGTAAGGCGGATGTTTTCATTCGGCGCCTTTACTGTTACTAAAGGCTCATCTTATATAACGAATAGTTTTCTTAGAAGAATATATACACTCTCGAACATGCAGATAATGTTATTATTTATTTAAAAATAATCGTTTTGATAACAAGTTTAGTGACTTGTTCTATTTTTGGAGACGATGCATTGATTTGATGGTTTTGTTCTGAGGATGTGTATATCAACACTAGTATTAGCACATAAAAGGCAAGTTCTGAAGTATCAGACTACTATCTCACTACTTTTAATAACAAATTTGTTAAGATCTTAGAGATAATTCATTTACATATTTAAACGTTTTTATTTTGACATGGCTTTTCAACTTTTCTGTTCTCTCGGGATTAAGTTAAAATAGTTAGATCAATTTTGAACTCATAATTTTTAAGATTTTCGGAAGTACGGGTACACGAGGTTTCGTTAATGTACAATAGCTTTTAGGTAATTTTGATGGAGCCTGTGGTTGATTCACTTAATCACTGAAGGTTGAAATATAACACCTTGCCACATTAATTTTCGAATTCTTTATACGTATTTCGATAACTAAGTTGTCATCGTCAGCAGATAAACCACAGCTGGTAAATCACGGCGAAAAACACCCGTACGAAAACAAACTCAGTACGATCCGTGCCGTTGAGAAGTGTCCATTTTGATTTTCATGGATCGTACGGGTGTTTTTCGCCGTGGTTTACCAGGTGCGACACTTTTTAATTATCTGCTGATTATGACAACTTGGTTGTCGAAATACGTGTACAGAATATGAAAATTAATGTAGCAAGGGGTTATATTTCAACCTTCAGTGATTACAATAGCTTTTGAAAAATATCAAATTTTGCACCTTTAAAAAAATTGATTTTTTGTAAAAATAAAGGGTTTTTTAATTTAGTCTTGGCAGAACGTAAAATAACTATTCTTAATTAGAAAAATACAAACAAATGGTGATTCGTTAACGGCTTGAGGATTGTCTTCGCTCCAAATACGGCAATTTTGCTTATTAACGTAGCCATTTAATCAGAAATGCGCTTCATCACTAAACACAATTCTTTGATAAAAATTGCTCATCTTCGGCCAGTTTCAAATGAGCCCAATCAGCAAAAATGCGACAAAAACGATGGGCGTTTGGCTTCAATTCTTGCACGAGCTGTATTTTATGGGCACGTAAGCCAAGATCCTCACGTAAAATTTTCCACGTAGTCGAAGGACAAAGGAGCAACAAGTTGAGAACGACGAGGAATCGACATTTCGGCGTCTTCTTCAATATCGTACTTCGCGCTACAGCAGCAATATTCTCTTCGATACGCACATTTCTTTGTCTTGTTGATGGTTTCGAATCGAGAAGAGTAAAATTAGTGCGAAAACGATCAATAACTGCATGAATTGCTTGCTCACTAGGCCGATTATGTTGACCGTAAAATGGACGAAGTGCTCTATGAACTTCGCGAACAGATTTATTTTTTTCAAAGGAAATTGCCACAATTTGGAAGCGTTGTTTTGGCGTTAAACGATTCACGATGACTTGCCAAACCTTACTGAACAGAAATGTCAACACAGTTTGACATTATCAGCTGTCAAACCCTAGTTATCGACATCGATAATTCTCATGCAACTTAAAAAACACCCATTACAATGAAACCAGTTTAAAATATATTATTCGTTAGAACTGGAATTTGGGTTAATTTAATTACTAGATACTGGAAATATATTCATTGAAACCTTGTTTACATTTACTTAAATGTAAAAAATTTTATGAAAAGCCAAGTAACCCTATCAAAAAATAGATCTATATGGTTGCCCTGTATATGTATGTACATATATGTACAAAGTTAGAAAGTTCACTTCTACGGGTCATATCATATAGTCCATCACAAGTACGTCTTATTCATATTTCATTACATTTAAACATTTGGTTCACAAACATTGATTTCTCATATGTCTAAGCGACTGCCTTCTTCTGCAGTGGCGAATATCTAAGATTGCACGATCTCATCTGCCAATAACCATTTGAATCTACTCTTGAAACTTTCAATTAAACTTTTAAATTGAATTCGTTACAATTTGAAATTGTGAAGGTTCAATCTTTAATAACTGAACGTATGTATGTGCGTATGTAGTACATATTTCCATAGATTCATCATACATGACACAAAGGGGAATACCAAGTACAGGAAATTGTAATATGTAATAGAGTTCGTCTCAATAAACGCATAAATATGCAAATGAATCGTATCCGTTATTAAAATTGAATTGTATTTTGGTCTATAAAAACTAATCTACGAACTTCGATTGACTCCATAACACGATTTTTTATTTTGTAATTATCCATGTTGAATAAATAGTAAATTGATTTGCTAAGAGGTTATGCTTTACCTACGGTAACTATCCGAATTATTTCATATACAGGCTGGTCAGAAATTAACGGATAATCGTCAGGTTGGACGATCTTACCATTAATTCTGAGTCGACAATCTTAATGCAAAAATGTTGTATCGTTAGTTGTAAAAGCACACAAATTACTTAAAAGAAGTGTAGATTTGGCAACATGGTGTAACAACCATCAATAAGTCAGCGATAACGATATGATAAAATATGAGTTTAATTTAAGTCTAATGAGAATAGCAATAATGGTAATGGACGTACCAGATTGTTCAATAAGTTTAGGCGTTCGATTAGAGATGGCGCTATGAAATTCATCGTTTTATTTTTATAAAAATTGGACTATCTTTTTATGAACACGTATGAAGCTTTCTCATTTTATATTTTCTCTTTCGTACATTCACAGGTGTTCAAAGTTGACGTGTCACAGTATCTTTTTACAATGGAAAAAAATGAATATCGTGCAGTGATAAAATTATTATTTTTGGAAAATGTAGCACCAAAATAAATTCTTGAACGATTGTTAAAAGTGTATATGGACTCTTCACCTTCAATTACAATAGTAGAAAGACAGGTTGCTGAATTTAAACGTGGTTGTACAAGTCTTGAAGACGATCCACGTGAAAGACGTTCAAAAAGTGCATTAACACCAGAAATCGTAGCAAAAATACAGGATATGGTTTTGGAAGATCGTCGATTAACCAAGAAAGATTTAGTAGGAGCCCTAGGCACCTCATTAGGTAGTGTGAGCAATTTTTTGGCTGAAGTTTTGGGGTTTCAGAGAGCCATTTGTAAAATGGGTGCTACATTCGTTAATAACGGAACAAAATCACATTCGAATTCGACTCTCTCAGCAACATATGAAGCATTTTCGAAAGAATAAAACCGATTTTGTGCGTCGTTTCATCACTACGGATGAGTCTTGAGTCTACCACCATAATCCTCAATCAAAACAAGAGGCTAAAGACTTTATTTAATTTCATTAGTTTTCGTTGTTCCATTTCCGCTTCCAACACAAGCATTTGAAAAGGAACGCGGCCCTAATACACTCGAGAAGAAGAGAAGTTGTAAACTCTGTTCACGGGGAATTGATAAGACGCGCCGTAAAACTCGTTTATTTTGTACAAAATGTTCAAACTCAGTATACCAACAACACTTCATTACATTTGTTTTAGTTCGTTTACTTAGTTAGAATAACAGAATTCGCATTCCACTAGAGAATCCCTTTTATAATGATAATATTCTTCGAAATAAACCTACTTTTTATCATCGAAGACTTTTTTCTTAATATTTTCATCTAAGCAGGTAGTTCAATATATGCGGAAGCCGCTAAGAACCAGAAAAAAACCTGCATGGAATATAAATACGATGCATCACCAATAACGCAATATTCCCATACAAATACGAGGGAGCGTTTTCATATTCGCGGAATGAGCGGGTTGTAGAGGGGTGAGTAGGCGCATTGGGGGCGTGGCCTGTGCAGCGACTCATGATTAGTATAAATACGAAGTTTCATTGTTATTAGACAGTTAGTCTTTGAGCTATCGTCAACCAAGTAACATAATCAGGAGTGAAAAGTGAAATATGAAAAAAATCGAATATCGTGCCGTTATAAAGTTCCTTACCAGGCAAGGAAAATCAGTCGCGACCATAATGAATGAGATGTTATTGGTTTACGGCGACTCTTGTCCAGGAAAAACCATGGTGTACAAGTGGCATAGTTTATTTAAACATTTAAACAAGGAAGGGAATCCCTTGAAGACGACCCGAGGCCGGGCAGAAGCATTGAGGTGACCACGCCAGCACTTATCCAAAAAGTTGAACAAATTGTACTCGAAGATGCTCGACTAAAGAAGAAACAACTCGTAGAAATGGTTGGAGTATCCGATACAACAATTTTTAAAATCCTACACGATCATCTCGGCATGTCTAAGGTCAGCGCAAGATGGGTGCCGAGAATGCTCACGCTGCCGCAAAGACAACAGCGCGTAGAGTTCGCGTGCATTTTTGGACCTCTGCAATGAAGACAAGGATGGTGTATTGAGTGGAATTGTTACTGGAGACGAAACTTGGGTTCATCATTATGAACCTGAGTCCAAACAAGACTCCATGCAGTGGCATAAAAAGGGCACAACACCTCCCAAGAAATTTAAAGTGTCACAATTCAGCTGGGAAACTCATGGCAACGGTATTTTGGGACTCGGAAGGAATATTGTTGATTGATTATAAAGATAAAGGTGTTTCTATAACCGGAGAATATTACGCTTCAATATTAGAGCGACTAAAAGAAGCCATTAAAGAGAAAAGACGGGGAAAATTGATAAAAGGTGTTCTGCTTTTGCACGACAACGCGCCCGTCCACAAGAGCCGCGTTGTGTTAGCTGCCCTGCATAAGGTGGGCTTCGAAATTGTGAATCACCCACCCTACAGCTCAGACCTGGCCCCGAGTGATTATTACCTGTTTCCGAAAATGAAAAAAGAGCTTCGGGGTAAAAAATTTACTGCCGATGATGAAGTCAAGGAGGCAGTTTCGGCGTATTTTGCAGATAAAGAGAAATCATTTTTTTATGAGGGTATAAATAAATTAATTGAAAGATGTGAAAAATGTATCCGTCTTGCAGGTGAATATATTGAAAAAGAAAAATAATTTGGTTTTTTTATTTCCACCCCTTGTCCCCCATTCCGCGAATATAAAAACGCTCCCTCGTATGACTGTATTTACTAAACTTCAAACACAATCAAAGTCAAAAGTTTTCTCAACTAAGACCGGTTTATTTTTATATCATAGGTTGTTTACGTTTCTTACAATACATTGGCACGTTTTCTTTTTAAATTGAACATAGAGATATTTACACTACCTCCAAACTAAAAAATAAAGTTGCTGCAATATAATTATAAATAATTTAACTCTTATCTACCTAGGAAACTGTAGATGTTATTTACTGTTAATTACTATATTTTAATTTAATGTTACCTTGATACGTATCTATCTTCCGTTGAAATATCCTTTTGTTAAACGTAAGAACCAGTTCCATTAAAAAATTGCCAATAAAAATTGATCATATTATGTAAATTTCGTATTAGTTAATTAAATATGTCAAATAAATTTGCTTTATGATCGTAAATATCATAAAGGAAAGTGTACTGTGTACTAAGTAAAGTTAGTACACGAGCAGGTTCTGTTTCGAAACCAAAAATTATTATCAAAGTAGACTCAAATCTGATCGCTTGTTTATATCCGTGTATGATTTATTGCGTTTTTAATTATTGTCGATTAAAATGTCATTAATGACTTTCGGAAGTTAAATCTATTCGCAATTTATAGCGGAAAAATTGAATTAAATTTGTTAGTGTGCGTTAACAGTGGCAATAAAAACAGAAGTGAATCGATAACCTGAATTAAGGTGTTTATATATTTAATTTACAAGCGGGGATTAGGATTTATTAACTAATTTGACAAATATTATTTCTTTGTATTTTATTGGAAATATTTATTGAAAATTGATAATTTAAAAAAAATAAAAAATTTCGATCTGAAACGAAACATTTTTATTCAGTAATGAATTGAAATTACGTTAAACACTGCGACTAAATAAATAATCAAGAAGGTAAAAAAATCCATACTACGTTAATATTCGTAACCCAGATACGCATTTCGATAACTTAGTCGTAATCTTCAGTAGAAAAAAAATTATTTAAATATAGATTTGTAGTAAAGTTACATAGAAAAACCGTGGAACACTTATTACTCGATGTCCATACAAACACTGAATTTTACAATGGGTGTTACTGTTTTTCTAAAGGAAAAAGGGACTAATTTATGGTGTTGTGAAATCCAAACATCGAATAGAGTGCATCCCGTTTTTCCTGTGTATTTTTATGAGCCCATGTTTCAATATAATAAAGGGTGACCACGGGATGTATTTACATTTTTGATGCGACTGTACTCGGCCTAAGCAAATCATGGGGGGAGGGGCGGGCGGTCATTCACCTCCCAAGCAGTGGCCATTTAGGTATTCCGGTCGCAATGGAGCCGTGGACAGTTCAACATCGCGTGTTTACGTACGATTCTTATGTAAGAAACAATGATTCAGTGGTAGCGGCTCAGCGTGATTTTCGCAATCATTTTAACATTGGACGGCATGGAGCCGTACCTACCCGACCAACGATTATGAAATGGGTTACAAGTTTTCGGTCCACAGGCAACATTATGGGGAAGAAACCACCAGGCGCTACACGAACAGTGAGGACTCCGGAGAACATTGACAGTGTGAGAACAGCAATGATTAGGAGTCCTGGTCGTTCAGCTCGACGGCACGCATCTTCATTACACATGGGACGTGAGTCGGTCCGATTTTGAAACGGGATCTCAAGTTTCATCCTTACAAGATTGTGTGTGTACAGGAGTTAAAAGAAACTGACTACCCCCAACGGTTGGATTTCTCTACTCAAATGCAAGTTCTCCTTCACGATGAGCCTGACGTTCTGATTTTCATGAGCGATGAAGCTCACTTTTATCTAAATGGGACAGTGAACCAACAGAACTGCAGATACTGGGCAGAGGAAAACCCAAGACAGCTTCATGCGAAACCTCTCCATTCGCCTCGTGTGACTGTATAGTGTGCGGTGTCGAGACAACATGTTATTGGCCCCTTCTTTTTTGAAGAGGATGGAGTTGCGGTGACAGTGAACGCGAATCGGTACGTGCGTATGATCAACGATTTTTTTTTCTTACAACTGCAGATGCTCAACTTGCAACAGGACATATGGTTTCAGCAAGATAGAGCTACTGCACACACAGCAAGAGTTTCGATGACGTTGCTGCGAAACTTGTTCCCAGGTCATGTCATTTCAAGATTTGGAGATGTGCCCTGGCCTCCTCGTTCTCCCGACCTCAACATCTGCGATTTTTTTTTGTGGGGACATTTGAAGGAGAAAGTTTTTCAACGCAGACCTCGTAATTTGGAAGATTTGAAAGAGGCAATTCGTGAAGAGGTGGCACTAATCACCCAGGAGACACTACAGCTAGTATGGCAGAGCTTCCTTAACAGAATTGAAAACTGCATCAGAGAAGACGGCCGTCACCTTCCTGACCTTATTTTTGCAAGTTAAATTAAATGGCATGTCCTAACAAACATGTCAGAAAAGTAAATATATTTTTTGTTTAAAAAATTAACACCGTTTTGCTATTTTCAAAATGTTAGTACTTCCCGTGGTCACCCTGTATTTATTTTTTTACTGAAGATAACAGCTTAGTTATCGAAATACATATCTACGATACCAATATTAATGTGACAAGAAAGAGTGGTGTAATAATAAAGTTAGTGTGCTGACACATTCGATCTGGGCTTCATTTCGAGAGAATAGAAAACCTGAAAAGTCATGTCAAGATACAAAACTTTTTAATGTGAAAATGGATTATTTCCAAAGTTTGGATAATTTTGTTATAGAAAGTAATGAGTGTTCGTACTTTTCTGCTTCAGAATAGCTGTTTTAAGTTCTGCAAAGCTTAAATTAAAAAATTTTTTAATCAGACGAAAAATCAATATTTTTCAAAAGGGGTATTACTCGCAAAAATTGGTATTTTTCAAAAGTGATTGTACATTAACAAAAGCTCGTGCGCTGACACTTTTAAAGGTCTGTGTAAATAGATTATCTCCAAGGTTTGAATAATTTTGTTAGAAAAAGTAGCGAGTTTGTACTGTTCCAGAACATATTAGCTGATAAATAGTCCGACACCTAATGGTATTACAAATAATAGAAATCAATGTTGTAGTTAAAGCAAAATAAATATTGTATAAATTTTAATCTTGGTAGGAATTTAACGTACACAGTGTCCTAATATTATTCATTAAGAACCTCATCAATGCAGCATTCGAATTTTCCCTCTTCATTAAAGGGCAGTAATTTATTGCGCAACCTATGATTTCCTTTAATACATGCGTTGAACGAGCGAGCAAAGTAATGGCGGAAGCTATTATTTAAATACTTTTTCTTCAGCGAGTGCTAAAATGATTTATCGTCGCGTTGCAGTAACTCTTTTTACAAATTATACCTAATTTTATTTACGAAATAATAAAAATAAACGTTAATTTAGGGTTCGTTAATAATATACTAAAAATGAGGGTCTTGTATACACTTCATTATTTTCTTTTGTCTTTCATATTTTCCAATATATGTAATTTATTAACTTCGTACATGTCAAGATTGTAGGAAAAAGGGCGACATTTTTTTACAGCTTTTGAAAATGGTATGGAGAATATGAAAATTCCAATTAAAATACTGAGAGAGTTTTATTCCAATTTAAGTGTAATGAAAAGAATAATGATCATTAACGTAAATGCTAAAACTGGTACCTATTGATTTGAAGACAAAGTTGTAACCTTTGTGAAATTGAACTTAGGACGTACTTTGCAGGGGTCAATGAATATATTTTTCACAGTGAGGGCATTAACTCTTCTTTGCAAGAAAATGACCGATACGCTATGTACAGAATGACCTGCTATCCAGATCTAACCTAGCCTCTCTTCTTCTTAAGTTCTTAGACGCATCTGTTCTCTTTGAGCTTTTAAGCTCCCGTATTCTCTGAGCTCTAAGCTCCACTGAATACAATTCCCCGACTATTTACTTAAATACCAATTTTTTACTACCCACTCTGAGATTGTCCCCCTCGCGCGAATAAGCGCCAAAAGACGCTTCATAACACCAAGATAATATACAGCATTGACTGTTTGACTAGCTGGTACAAACTCTTTGTGCACTATGCCTTCCGAATTATAAAAACGAATCAACATTCTCTACACTTCTGATTTCTCCAAACGGCTTTCGTTAGGTCTCTCTTCGCTTGGATGCTTCCATTCAGAGTGTTGATGCATGACCTCTAGATTATATTGAAAACACCACGTTTCATCGCCAGTTACAATAGAATACATAAGTTTTCGTCCTTTTTTGAGTCTTCAATCAAGTCTGTACGATGTTGAATTCAATTAGCTTGCGTTGTACAGACCTTACACAAATCTTTCTAAAATGCTCTTAAAATGCGATGAATTGAAGCATCGTAAAATCAAATTAATATTGTCTTTACTTTTTAGTTTCACCAAACGGCCTTTTTTCGGTTGTTCTTCGTTTGATCTACCTTAGCAACGTATATTTTTTTAATAGATGGCGAGTGTGTATTATGTAAAATAAACAAACTTTTCAAATTAAGGACAATATAAAAATGGGAAAACTTATAATATAAAGAAAACAAAAATAAATGCATTCCGAAAATATTGGGTTGGCAACTAAGTACTTTCGGTTTTCTAGTATAAAACAAAACACTTTTTTTTAAACAAAGAATAGTTTTTAATCAATTATATATTTTCCATTTTGCTCAATGACTTTGCAATTCAGCTTTCGATGTGGTTTGAGCTGGTTTATCGTGTTTGCTCCATGATTGTTTTCGAACTATGTTACTGTACAGGACCCATTTTTCATCACCAGTGATGATTCTTTTTAAGAAAGGGTGGGTTTCATTTCGTCTAAGGTGCATATCGCAAAAGTTGATTCTTTGTTTGTTTCTTTCAATTCGTGAGGCACCCAAATATCAAGCTTCTTAACTAGCCCAAGACATTTTAAATGTTTTTCAATTGTTGTGTGCGATACATGTAGCCTCTCCGCAACCTCTCGAACAGTTATATGACGATCCTCTTCAATTATGACTTTGATTTGGTCATCATCAACTTCAGTAGGCCGACCAGAACGTTGCTCATCTTTGAGGGAAACATCTCCAGAACGGAATTTTTTATACCAATTCTGACACGTGCCCTCTGATAAGCAATTAGCACCATAAGCTTCACATATCTTTTTGTGAGCCGCAGCAGCTTTCTTACCTTTACGGAAATAAAATAGTAAAATATGTCGAAAATGTTCGTTTCTGCACTCCATTTAAAATTAACCCACAACTAATAGCTTTAATAAAAATCGTGCACTACTTGCTTCTGAAGTTACGTCAATGTGACTAGCATCACGCGACAAACGGTAAAGTACGGCACTAACATACGTTATACAAAAAATAAAGCAACGCTCTCTATCAGTAAAAACCGAAAGTACTTAGTTGCCAACCCAATATAATGCATTTATATCCTTCACGTAATTAAAATTTTTTGGGAATTTCAGAATACATTAAGCAAAAAAGAAGTTTACTTCTTAGATAATATAACATATAATGTACAAGACCCAAAAGAACTGTAAACCATACTTCAAGAATTATATAAAGCAAACAATTATTACACTCTTTTAAAATATAAAAATCGGAAAACCTATAATATAAAGAAAACGAATCGATAATACAATGCATTTATATCCTTTGTATAAATGAAACCTTTTTGTGGAGTTTAATAATACATTAAGGGATAATACACTTGAATAAAATTATATAAATATCACAATATATTTGTATTAATTAAGACCTCCATTCTGATAATTAGTATAATATGTATTATTTACGCTATCTGCTTCTGGGTTTCCGCGCTGGAACCGCGTCATTTGTATATCTGCCGACGTTTCGTACCAATTTGTACGGGACATCTTCAGGACTGAACTGGAACAGTTTCAGTGCAGTAGTTCAGCCCTGAAGATGTCCCATACGAATAGGTACGAAACGTCGGCAGATATACAAGTGACGCGGTTCCAGCCCGGAAGCCCAGAAGCAGATAGCCAGATTATATTACTTACGTTTTGGAAAATACAAATTAAGCAGCATCTTTACTTAAATAAAAAATAAATACAGAAAATAAAAATATTCTATTCGAAAAATTACGTGTACCCATTACAAAGTCGAAAAAATTTAGGAACTACAGACTTAAAGCATTATTTTTCGTTACTTTTCAACGTAGCTTTTACATAAGTATTTTCGTGTATAGAAACAGATACACAAACAAATAATTTTCGTGTATTCGTAACTTATACGCTACATAAATAATCGATACTAAAATATAACTGCCAAAGTTAATTAAAATACGACACTTTTTCGTAATTACTAGAACTACGCGAAGATATTAAATCCAGATCGATATTTCATTTCTTCGAAATTGTTATTCAACTTAGAGGCGGTTAAGGCGATACGTGCCTGTAGTACCTTAGACACGCATCTTCCCGATGGTTCGCAGAATGGATATGAGAAGCGCAGGTATTTAAACGTTACGTGGTCGTCTAGTGCTGTGTATTTTATTTATATTATTTATTCAACACGTTCGAAAACTTTAATGCAAGTTTCGCACGTAAAAATTGTCTGTGTATATATACACTCCGCGCAACATGAATAGGACCAACTGCATATATGACATTTGTAGTTGGTATAAACATGGTAGCGCGCTGGAATTGTTATTTTCGAAAATAAGAGGGTTGATAAAAAGATGTATGTAGGTACCAAATATAATTTTTGTAAAAGTCAGTGCAAATGTACGTTACTAATGACAATAAGTAGAGTAATTAAACGCCACTTGAATACGACCAATCTACAAAATAAAAGATTCGTTTGCAATAACAAAATACTTTATTGTTCAATAATGAGTACTTTTGCCATTATTTCTTATAACCTGAAATAGTCGGGATGGAATGGAATTATACAGGGTTCTCAAGTAGTCAACGGGAAGTTCCGCCCAACTTCGTTTCAGCGCCTGCTCTAGTTCGTCAGCGCAACTGAATTGAGTAGCATTGGAGTACAATTTACGCGACAACCATCCCCAAACATTTTCTATGATGTTCAGGTCGGGGGAGAGCGATGGCCAATCGAGAACCTCCATGCTTTGTTCTTGAAACCAGCGTCGAACAATGCGCGCGGTGTGAATACTGGCATTATCCTGTTGGAAAATAAATGGCCCACCTGCCATAACGTTGGAAAATTTGTCTTTCACCTGTTGCAGCAGCTGGACATACTTTTCCGAACTCTGTCTGCCCTTCACTATTACTAAATCAACAGGTCCGTTATAGGAAACAGCTCCCCATACCATGACTGAACCAACATCGGCTCGCCTTCGTGACTGAATCACTTCATCTTTACGTAAATCGTGGAAATAATAAGAAAACCCATCCGGGCCATCTAAATTAAACTTCTTCTCGTCACTGAAAATAACAGTTTACCATTCTCTTGTCCACCCCATTTTTGCTTGAGCAAACTGAAGACGTGCAGTGCGCTGAAATTCCCTTAAAGGAGGCCGTCGTTTAATTTTCAAACGTTTTAAATGCGGACAGGTCTTCAGTAACTTCTGTACAGTTCTTACCGATGCATTCGTTCCAACGTTATTCGCGATTTGTCTTGCCGTTAATGCCGAATTCGATGCTTCGCGTAATATGGCTCGACGTTCTCTCTTAGTTGTAACGGATGTTGTTCGCCCTTTAAAACGTTTTCCATAATTCTCGGGATCCCTAATAAAATTGTTCACAACCTGGTGTGATCGACTTATTTTCTTTGCAGCAGCCCTTGAGGAATACCCTTCTTGATGGAACGCTTTAATTTTTCCAATTTCTTCCATACTTAAGCACTTATGTCGTCCCATCGTTGCACAATACCCTTAATTACAGATGTTTGTTTATCCGGATACACGTTGTAACTCGACACTCATCCGGTAGCTTACTATTAAATACTGGTCATATCCAACCGGCGCGGTGCATTTTATATGTATGTGGTACTTACGTCACCCAATGCATAACGTTAGGCACTATTGCGCAATAATGCGTATTATTTGCCATATCATACCATTACAAACTTGCATTGTATTTTTAGTAAATGAATTGTTTTTCAAACCACCGAAAGCTTGCAACAAGTCGGGTGGTCCTATTCATGTTGCGCGGAGTGTATGTACATACATATATGATGGCAAGTCTACAAAGTCCCATAAACTAAACGATCGTAAGTTATTCCGTTAAGCATCTGCCGTCAAATAAAAGCTAAATTGGTCGGGAAAAAATATATTTTAAAATATTTTTCTTTCGCTTTAGTTGTTGCGATGTTTTGGTGAATTTTGTTTTTTTTCAGTTTACTGTCCTATTGACGGAAGATTGATATATAACCCCTTTCCACATTAATTTTCGTATTCTGTATACATATTTCGACAACTAAGTTGTCACCATCAACAGATAATTAAACAGTGTCACACCTGGAAAATTGCGGCAAAATACAGAATACGAAAATTAATGTGGAAAGGGGTTATATATCAACCTTCGGTGATTAAATTAATCAACCACGGGCTCCATCAAAATTACGTCCTATTATTTGTAAGGCTCGAATTTATATACATGGAAGATCTTAAAAATATGCGCGTGCATATGCATAAAATTCTCTTAAAATATGCAATAATACTTTGACAACTACGCAACCATAAAACTAAACAGAAGGAAAAAATATAAAACAATAAAATCATGGAATGTTAATCCGGCTCGTAGGTTTCCGCGATCGTTATCAATACTGCTGGAACCACGTCTTCGACAATACGAATCGTCGAAGACATGGTTCCATCTCGAAAATGAAGATGAAGAAAGTCCTGACATGTTATCTTCTTCTGGGCTTCCGGGCTCGAACCGCGTCACTGGTATAACTGCCGACGTTTCGTACCCACTCGTCAAAGACATCTTCAAGTCTCAACTACTGCTACTGTGTGTTGCACTGAAACTGTCAGTTTCAGTCATATGATAAAGAACGCTCATACTGTATATGACCTATTAACTGGAAATTGATATTAAAATGTTAAGCATATATTTTTTTTGTTATACTTATTATATATCGAAGCTAATTACATACATTTGTATTATCTTCCTTTTTGTTTTGTCTTGTAGCTGGGCTTGACCTGTAGGAGAAAAAAATTGTATTGTTAATATTATTAAAAAGCACCCAAATGCAGTAAATCACAAAGAAGATATTTAGAACTTTAAATGTAATACACGCTAACCTAATTAAGTGAGTACAAATCGTTGCCGACATACATATATCTCACTCAATTCGAGGAGAAGAAAGATATTTTTAAAAACCAAAATAATACTAATAATCTTTATTTGTCTAAAAGATCATCATCATCATAATCCTTCTTCCGATACCTTGCGGTGTCGAGGTGCGTGTTTTGTTTATTTTCTCACAAATTCCCTCCATTGTTTCCTATCCTTGGCCAAACTCTGAGCTTCTTGACATGCTTTACCCCTCCTCTTCAGCATCTCCCCGATATCTTCATTCCAAGTCTTGCACGGTCTTCCCCTTCTGTTTTTCCCCGTTTCTTCTGCTTCCCAAACTCTTTTTGTTTGTCTATCGTTCCCCATTCTCACCAGATGTCCATACCATCCCAATTTCTTCTCTTCTATTAATTCTGTCAATGGTTTTGCATGAGGCACCTCATTTCGGCTGCTTGCAATCTACCTTTTTGCCTTTCTGTTAGTATCCAGTTCTCGCAACCGTGTATTATTGTAGGGGTATATATCGTTTTATATATATTCATTTTTGTTTTTTCCGAGATTTGTTTATTATTTAGGAATCCCCTCCTCAATGCATAAAATAGTCGTCCTGTCTTATCTAACCTGTTATTTATTTCATCATCCAAATTTCCTCTGCTATTGAGTATTGTTCCCGGGTACCTATATTTATCTGTTTCTTCTATCTTACTGTTGACAATGACTATGTCTATTTGTTTCTTCTCTTCTTTGTTCCTCGTTATCCTCGTTACTTGTGTTTTCTCTGTATTCATCTTTAATCCGATCTTTTTTACTGTTGCGTTCTGTATTTCCAAGTTATATTTTAATTTATCTTCTGTCTGTCTAAAACATAATTACGTAATAAAATAGATACAAAAGCACTTTGAGAAATAATAAAGTCAATTATACAGACTGGTTTGGTTCTAGCAACTTTCTTTATTTATAAAAACTTTCGCGCCAACCCTCGTATACTCAGAGAATTTAAATCAATCATTTAAATCTTAGGAAATTCTGATTAATTCGTAACGCGTAATTACATTCTGCTGCATCATTCTCTCAGTTGCTGCAACAGCCATCTCCTGCCAGCCTGTTTTGCTAACGACGTGCCTATTTTAAAGTAAAATCCGTGTAAGAGCATTTAAATCATTCTTTCATATTTCGTTCGAAAAAATTCACCACTTCTTGCAAAGCGAAATTAATTACAGTTAAATGTAGTGAGTTTGCTATATCTTCTTGAGAAATATGAAAATTAATTTTCGTATTGCTCGAGTTTTAATTATCCATTTAATAACGACAGAATTAATTGCAGTTTTAATTAAAATGGTTTAGTTTTTTTTGTAAAAAATAAAAATCGAAGAGCAAGCAACAGCTTGACGTGCAAATTATTTTGCTCTGACCCTTTATTTAGCTAATGTGAAATGTATTGGAATGCGTTAGACTGTCAACAGATGGCACTAGTTCATTTTTACAAATACTAAAGGCATTCGTATTTATATTATGTCGTATAACAACTGACAACTTAAGGCAAACTCGACACTTACACCTATAACAGAATACACAACACTACACTCCAAATATAAAGGACCACGGATGGAAATCTGAAGTGAAGACAGCGAGCAGGAATAGCAACAACACAATCAAAATCAGGACTAATCAACGCCAAGATGAGGAGTAAAAGGGCAGAGCCCTAACTCCAACAAACTAAAAGAAGTAGAAGTAGAGACAACTTAAGTATTATCAGGTCTTTGACAGCTTCTATTTGTTAAATCACAGGTGGCTGCGTAATAGTATAAAATAGAATTAGGAACACTTACAGTGAAAAATGACCAAACTTTTGCCGACATTTACGATTTTATTTTAATTTCGGAAACTAGGCGAATATAATGTGGAAAAATTGTATCAGCATATGCACTGATGATGCTCGTACAATGTCTGGACGCTCAAAATTTGCAATGCACTGGTGAAACAAAAATTTTCACAGTGTCTAGACACATTGTATGATTCACAAAGAAGCTCTGGTTTCCAAAGAAATGAGTCATGGTCTGAATATTATGCTTATGAAGGTTGTAATACAGGCCTGCAATAATTTTTTTTTCTGCTAATTGTAATCTGACATTTATTTTTAACTAATTTTGGCACGGTGATTTCAAATGTTAAATCCAATTTTCCCTATAACATTAGGCTTTTTTTTCTATGGCATTTTTTTCTGTTTTGCTCGTTTAACTGTCATTAATAAATGTAAATATTTAAATTGTTTGAAATGAAAAACATTCCAAATATATTCAAGTCGTTAGTGTGCATACGTAGGTTGTCTTTTAAGTTTTGCATATAAAACTGGAATAAAACAGCAGATAGCTTTTAAAGACTTCATTGTTTTTCGAAGTATTCTCAGCGAAGATTAATGCACTTTTGTATGTGCTCGAAACAACTGTGGAAGCAGTTGTTCCACTCGTTTGTTGGTATAGTCAAAACTGCGTTTTTGAAGGCATCGACTCCTTTTGACGACTGGTACATTTGACCTCGAAGTCCGTTCTTGATTTTCGGAAAGGTAAAAGAATCGTTGGAACTTAGCTCCAGACTGTATGGAGGATGGTTCAACAATTCGGTTGTTACGTTAGAAATTCAATTGTCTTGCATGCTGTGTGCGAACTTGTATTGTCTTGGTGGAGGATGACTCGTCGTTCGGGGTTGGCTTTTCGAAACCCAACGATGACTTACGGCAAACAAATGGTTGTATACTAATCGGCAATAGCAGTTCTTTGATCATGTAGAGGAATTGGTGCTACATGACCTGCTCTCGAGACAAATGTCGAGGCCATCTTTTTGGAAACACTTTTCTTCGCCTTAGAACACCCAAATAGAGCACAGGCGTTTATTTTCTAGCTCATATAAGTAAATCCAATATTCATCACCACTGACAATGTACAAGTTTTTAGAGTTTCCGGCGTTGAAGCAGTGTAGAGTGTTTTGACACCAATTCACCATAGCTGCTTTCTGTTTTTCCATTGGGAAACTAACACACAATTCTTTATGCAAAATTTTTTGAATTGAAGTCTTTGAAATCCTCAATAATGCTTCAATCTGGTGATATGTCACATATTGATTTTTATGAATGGGATCTTCACATAATGGTTAGCTACTGTTAGAATATTCATAGGAATTGCCAAAACAGACAGTACAGCAGAAAAAGTTCTCAAAGTGGAAAATTATTCCCTGAATGGGCTAAATATTTTGCTTATATACTAAAATTACGTAATTATTTATGTATATAATTATCGTGTTTAAATAAACAAATTGCTATAATTCTCTTTTAGTGATTCTTCAAAAAGCAGGATATAGTATAGCTACATATTTCATTTAAAAGTCAACAATAATTGTGTTGACCAATGTAATTATTAGACTTGTTCGTAATTTGTGTCGGACTGTACTTCATTACTTTACTTTCAAAACAAAATTAATATTTTTTTCTTTTTTTTCCGATATGTTTGCACTCCCCCATTTAGTGTATTCGCTCCCTCCTAAGGGGACGCGCCCCACAGATTGAGAATCACTGCACCAGTATCTCCTTAATATAGTAATTACGTGCCGCCACTGTCTTAAATCAAAACTGTATTAGGAAATATATCTGCTAGTCATATTTTTTAATTCCTTTATTCATTACACCTTTTGTAAAATCATTATTTCCGTGTATAATTTATTATCTTGGTATGTAGATAAGACGACGTATTATTCTTGCGCATATATGGCAAAATTACAACGGAATATTAACTTTTCAATGTTAGAAAAGAGGTCGTAAGGTCAAGTCACCATAATTGTGTGAACATATATACCTACTCCACCTTGATTATGAGAAAGCTATCAAAACGTGAGTGCGAATTCATAAACATGGATATTTTAGTGCCCGTATACGATACACATTACATACTATTACCACCAGTGGTATTAGGTATTTGAATTGTTTCCTGCGAAATGTTAGTTGGCAATACATTTCGTTTCTAAATAATTATAGACACTTAGTAGTGTTTCACATTCATAGTCAATATATTAATCTACGAGGATATCTTAATAAAATCTTAACTTACTAGAGAAGGAAGTAAAATTGGAAATTTGAAATATTTTATTATGCGAATTGCAAAGCACGGATTGCAAAGCTTATAATTTTTTCAAAAAAATTTCATCTAGATTTAGTTTTTACAGCTTTCATCCATCACCTATTCGCAGAAAAAAATTAGAATCTTTTAAAGTCATCATAATCTCCTTGGTTCAAAGAAGAATTAATAAAATGATCAGGCGAATTGAATTTAGGGTTTCTTGTAACATCCATTAAGTGTGATATCAACATTCTTATACGCTAATTAAAAAAGGTAAATAAAACTCCTTTTCACAATACCGTATTTTATATACGCATTTCGACATCATCAGCATATAATCAATCTATCGCATACCGTATTTTATATACGCATTTCGTTTCCTATTATTTAAAATGTATTGTAGTCTTAAAATTAAACTAAATTGTCATCATCAGCATATAGTCAATCACAGTATCGCACCTGGGTCCGCAGTAAAATTCACACAGAAACAAGTTAGTACCAGACTTTACCCGTCACAAACCAAACACACTCTAGATTCGTTTCCTATTATTTAAAATGTATTGTAGTCTTAAAATTAAACACAAAAAAGATTTCTATCGTTACGTGACCATGGACGAAACATGGAAGTATATCTGAGTGGCGCACAGCTGGCGAAAGCCGTCCGAAACGTCCCCGTTTCCTCCTTTTCATGAGAAGCTTTTATTATATTGACTTACTGGTGCGTTTGAATGGACAATGCACCCTGCCACAAGTCGATGAAAACAATGGCAAAATTGAACGAATTTTTCTTCTCCAGGAACTCAAAAAGACAAAAGTATGTTATTGGATCTTTATAGGTGTTTAATACATAGTTATTGTTTTTGGAAATACAAATATATATGCTTTTATAGCTACACTATCGCTCATATTACTGGTAGAAACTTACGGTAAACATGCTCCAACCATAAATTCATGTGAAGCGTGGTTTCGATTATTCAAAAGCGGGAATTTCGATGCGCAAGACAAAGAACGTTCTGGTAGACCGAAAAAGTTTGAAGATGCGAAGCTACAGGAGTTATTGGATGAAGACCCCACCTAAACTCATAAATAATTGGCGGAAGCGTTAACTGTGGCACAAGAAACTATTAGCGACCGATTACGAGCATTGGGAAGAATCAAAACGATGAGAAAATGGGTGCCACATCAATTGAATGACGGGAAAATGCAAAATCGAAAAATCGTTTGTGAAATGCTACTTCAAAAGTATGATCTACGTCATTTCTGCATCGAATAGTGACGAGTGTAAGAAGTTGATTTATTTCGAAAACCCTAAGCGCAAAAAAATCACGGTTATCACCTAGCAAAGCCGGCCTATCGACCCAAGGTCAAATCGTTTTGGTCGTGAAACAATGCTCTGTGTTTGGTGGGACCAGAATGGCATGGCGTATTACGAACTGTTAAAACCTGGTGAAACAGTTAGTACTGATCGCTATCGACAACAAATTATCAATTTGAATTGCATTGATAGAAAAACGTCTAGAATGGGTCCGACGACACTGTAAAGTGATTATACAGCACGATAACGCGCCGTCTCATAGAGCAAAACCGGTCAAAGAATGGATGGGACATAATATCACCCCCGCTTTACTCTTCAAACCTTGCCCCTCCGACTATCACCTTTTCGCATCAATGGGACACACGCTTCCAGAGCAGAACCTCGCCAATTTCGAAGAAGTTAGAAAATGGCTCGATGAATGGTTTTGCTCAATGGACAAACACTTTTTTTGGGATGGCATCCACAAGTTGCTTGAAAGATGGGCAAGATGTGCAGAATCAAATGGCCAATACTTTGAATAAATAAATTTTTCCATTTTCTTTAAATTTATGTCGTTTTTTTTACGAAAAAACCGGTAATGACTTTCCGGTACAGCTGGTATGTAAATTTAACAGATGAAATAAAAATGTTCAATTTTTAAATAGAAAATACGTAAAACGACAAACTGGTATTTTACTTAGCAGGTTTCCAATATTAAATATTAATACGAATTTATGGAATCTGTCAAGGTTACTTAGGTATCGACACAACAAGAATTTGTTGAAGCGTTTATAAGCAACATCATAGAATTAAAATAAAATTTAAATGAGCTGTTAACACCTTTAACATCAAAAGAGATCGACTGTTTACCTTTCTTACTTCGCGAAGTTTTTTTTTTATAATTCAATAATACTGAATAGGAGTCTTAATAATTATACCTGCCGTTTTATTTATAATAAAATAATGTTCTTAAATACATAATTAATAACATTTCGAACTAATATTAACATCATAGAAATTCCACGATATTAAAAGAAGCCTCACTTTGTAATTGTGTACCGTTGAAACGTAAATCGTTTGTTATTTCACAGCGCAGGATGAAAGTAAAATTCCTGGCTTGTATGTGTGAAAGGATATCTAAACAACATAAGAAACGGCACTAAATTGAAACGTTTTAAAATTTAATATCCTGCTCTCTGTAAGTACTGTAGCATAAACACGTATCATGGACAACATATGCTTCTATTATTTAAAATGGCCGTTCGATGGGATATTTTAATGAAGTGGCGTTTTTTTATACGAGCAATAAAATGGTATTTTTATGTGGACCTGTCGCGGACACCTGTCCAGATCTTTACGACTGAAATCGTTTCAGTTAAACCCAATCGGTGGATGCAGGTAATATTGGTTCAATGGGATTACATTCGATTACAGAATTTATTTCGTTTTGATTTAGAATTGACTTGTAAAGAAGTTTATATTTGCGTTGTAGAAGTATATTTTATAACGTCTTAAAACTTGGTAACGTCTAAATATATATATTTTTAGTATATAAGGGGTCTTAGCATGACGGAAACTGAGGATATGATTTCGAAATTTGATATTTTTAAACTGTAAAGTAATTTATTCACTGAAGGTTGATATGTAATGCCTTTCCACATTAATTCTCGTGTTCTATATACGTATTTCGACAGCTAAGTTGTCATTATCAGCAGATAATTAAACAGTGCCGCACCTGAAAAACTACGGTAAAAATAACCGTACGAAAGCAAATTCCGTACACGATCCGTACCGCTGAAAGCCCAAACGTTCACATAATTTTTAAAAAAGTTGTGTTTTCGTCTTAAACTAAGATAAAAGACACCAGGAAAGGAGGGAAAGGAAAGACAAATACCTACATCGACGAGCTGAATTCTTTGTATGGTGATGAAGCACCATCGAAAACTACAGTACATCGTTGTTATAGTGAATTTAAACTTGGTTGGCGTTCTTTGGACGATGAATTTCGTGAAGGTCGTCTCACAAATGTTGTTGTGCAGGAAAACGTTAATGCAGTATCTGAATTGATAACGCAAGACTGTTATGTGACATACCATGAGATCGAAGCATATCTAGGTGTTAGTAACACTAGCGTGCATAAGATCCTGTGTGAACATTTAGCCGTTAAGAAGCTATGTTCACGTTGGGTACCACATAATTTGACAACCGCTCAAAAAAGGACTCGCGTCGATTGGTGCCAAGAAATGCACAAAAAATACAATGGCGGTGCTTCAAAGAACATTTATAAAGTCGTCACAGGTGAAGAATCTTGGATCTATCTGCTCATAGATAGTAAACAGCAGTCGACTGTGTGGGTATTCCAAGATGATCCAAAACCAACAAAAGTTGTTCGCGCTCGAAGCACATCAAAACAAATGGTCACCCGTTTTTTTGGAAAAACCGGTCACGTTGCAACCGTGCCTTTATAGAGGTGTAGAACGGTCAATTCCAAATGGTACACAACTAATTATTTACCAAAAGTTTTTGAAGAAATAAGGAAAACAAATTCTCCACCATGATAATGCGAGCTCTCACAGGTCGGTTCAAACAGTTGAATATTTGACCGGGCAAAACATTGAATTGATGACCCATCCACCGTACAGCCCTGATCTAGCACCCTGCGATTTTTTTTTGTTCCCAAAACGTGAAGAATAAAGTTCGTGGTCAACTGTTTTCTACACCGGAAGAGGCAGTTGAGGCATTCAAAACTCATCTTTTGGAGATACCGCCTTCACAGTGCAACAATGCTTTTCAGATTGGTTTAAATGAATGCAAAATTGCATTGATTTTCAAGGAGAATATTTTGAAAAGCAATAAAATTATTTTCTATAATAAAAAATTTCTTTTTGTTTGCCATTCTCGCAATATAAACGGCTACGCTTGTATACCTTTAATAAAAGAAATAATATTCTAATTGTATTAAAGGAAATAAAATATAAATTCATCCACCAAATCAATATCATACATTTTAATTTTAATTAGATTTCATAATTATCATTATAATGTTTAATTATTTACGGTTTTCGATTCAACAATCATGTTTATTTCACTATATTTATTGACGGATGAGCGTGATCGATTCCAGAAGTTATAAATTAAAGTCTGCGAACCGGCAATGAGGAAGACTTCTCTCGATGCAACTTTAATAGATTCCATGGGGATCGTTATTTACCTTATTGTTCACGGTGTACACGTATACACCTAAAATAATGTTGTAATCTACAGTAGATGTCTGTCATGTATCAATGTAAACTAACCTACAGGTTAGGCACTTTTCGCTATCCGCTGCTTTTAATTAATGATTGTTGGTTCTGGTAAATGCGTATTTCTGCGATACCCGCTCTTAGTGTGCAATCAATAATAATCAACAGAGTGTTCGTTTTCATTTAAGCGTAAATCTTTTAATACTGAAAACTCTCAACAAAGAGACTGTTATTAAATTCATTAGTATTGTCTTTTCTTTAACGTTTTATGATGATTGAAACTCGTAAAAAATTACGTAAAATTAACATTGGTATAGAAGGAAATTTCTTTTTGTTAAGACAAACAGTTTGTCCAATTTACTTCTGCATTTCACTACATTCTTGCGGACTTCGGAATTGCGTTAAATTGGATCCATAAAATTCAAATGATTAATAAATTGTTATAACAATTTAATAAATTGTTTAAATTTTATGGATACGACGATAATAAACATCTTTTAAATGAATTTCTTTTGATACATTGGCACAAATGAACAAATGTTTCCACTATTTCTATTTATACAGGGGTGTGCCTGATGTTAGCGAAATTAAATTTAAAAAAAAACTGTGGTTTGAAATTGCTTTATTTCCCAACATAAACCGTCACCTCGATACATTTATAGAGCAGCTGTAAAATTTCTAAGCTCCCAAGTCGGCTTTAATATCGTTGTCTGTTGAAAATTTTTGTCTTTCATAGTATAAGGACGGAAAAGGTGGTAATCCGATAGTGTGCTTAATCTGGGGTATAAGAGGGACGCGACATCAAATCATAGCCTAATTTATTCGCTTATTTCATGCTAACAAGACTTTCGTGGGGGCCTGTGCTTTGTTTTGGTCAAAAAAAATTTTTTTCTAATCTAGGAGGCTTTTCATTTATTGCTTTAATGTATAATATGAGCATGAGATAGTATGGCCTTTTGGAAAGTAATCAAGAAGAAATTTAAACACTTGAGTTTTCTTTTAGTTCAGAATAGCTGCTTTAGATTCTGCAAAAGCTATATTCACAAATTTTTTATTTTGACAAAAAATCAATTTTTTTCAAAACCCGTAAAAATTGGCATTATTCATAACTTATTGTACGTTAACAAAAGCTCGTGTACTGATACTTTTGAAGATAGTAAAAATGATTTTGAGTTCAAAATTAATCAAACTATTTTGACTTAATCACGAGAGAACAGAATACTTGAAGATTCATGTTGAAATATAAAACTTTTGAAGGCGTAAACGGATTATCTCTCAAAGTTCGAATGATGTCGTTATAAAAAGCGGTGACTTTGTATTCTTCTAGTTCAGAATAGCTGCTTTACGTTATGCAAAGACTAAATTCAAAAGTTTCACTTTCGAAGACGGTAGAAATAATTTCGAATTCAAAATTAATCTAACTATTTTGACTTGATCCCGAGAGAACAGAATACTTAAGAATCCATGTTGAAATATACAACTTTTGAAGGCGTAAATGGATTATCTCCAAGAGTTGAATGATGTCGTTATAAAAAGCGGTGACTTTGTATTCTTCTAGTTCAGAATAGGTGCTTTACGTTCTGCAAAGGCTATATTCAAAATTTTTTTATTTTGACGAAAAATCATTTTTTTCAAAGGGGTACACCCGTAAAAATTGACATTTTTCAAAACTTATTTTACATTAGCAAAAGCTCGTGTACTGGTACTTTCGAAGATGGTAGAAATGATTTCGAATTAAAAATTAATCTAACTACTTTGACTTGATCCCGAGAGAACAGAATACTTGAGAATCTATGTTGAAATATAAAACTTTTGAAGGCATAAATGAATTATCTCCATGGTTCGAATGATTTCGATATAAAAAGTAGTGAGTTTGTATTCTTCTAGTTCAGAATAGCTGCTTTACCTTCTGCAAAGGCTAAATTCAAAAACTTTTTATTTTGGCAAAAAATCAATTTTTCCAAAGGGGTATACTCGGAAAAATTGGCATTTTTCAAAACTTATTGTACATTAACAAAAACTCGTGTACTGGCACTTTCGAAGATGGTAAAAATGATTTTGGGTTGACAATTAATCTAACTACTTTGACTTGATCCCGAGAGAACAGAATACTTGAGAATCTGTGTTGAAATATAAAACTTTTGAAGGCATAAATGAATTATCTCCAAGGTTCGAATGATTTCGATATAAAAGTAGCGAGTTTGTATTCTTCTAGTTCAGAATAGCTGCTTTACGGTCTGCAAAGGCTAAATTCAAAAATTTTTTATTTTTTAAAAATTTCAATTTTTTCAAAGGGGTATACTCGGAAAAATTGGCATTTTTCAAAACTTATTGTACATTAACAAAAGCTCGTGTACTGGCACTTTCGAGGATGGCAAAAATGATTTCGTGTTCAAAATTGGCCTGGCCTAAATATTTTAATTTAACTTCGAGAGAACAAAAACTTGAAAATCCATGTCAAAATACAAGCTAATGAATGAGTAAATGGATTATCTCCAAGGTTTGAATGATTTCGTTATAAAAAGTAATGAGTTTGTATTCTTCTAGTTCGGAATAGCTGTTTTCTGCAAAGTTTAAACAAATTTTTTTTTATTTTGACAAAAAATAATTTTAATAACTCATAACAATTTATAAAAACCATTCGGCCCCAAATGGCTGTGGCATTGTATATTTTGACGACAGTTCAAGAAACATCAGAAATTGACATTCAAATTTCCTGGATGTTCCATTTAAAACAAAAAAATTGGCACCATTTTTTGTCAAACCGGAAATTTGTTTCAAATATAAATATGTTCATTTGAACCCCCTTTGCATTTGCTTAAATGTGGAAAATTTTATCAAAATCCAAGTAGACCTATCAAAGATATTCAAAATGGATCCACATATTTGTCTAACTCTGTATATAAACTCCGAAATGTTCCAAGACATACTCACATACAAGATCCTTGCGCGTTCAAAACAACTAAAACTGATTTAACATTTAAATCAGGTTTGATTTTCTATTATTTATTAGATTCAATTCACCGTCATAGATGAGCGATCCCGTTCGCATCTTATCATAGTCACGCCCATCAAGGCAACATGATTGGCCACTTAAAGTAAATACCCACGAGTCGTAGATAAGGAGGAAGTATGGCGGAAAATTATTGAAATTGTCTTGTGTATAAATAGTGTAGCCTGCTAGAGTTTATGTAGTAATCTGTACGCTACCTATACAGACCGAGTCACGTGTACAATCGTTTCAATATCAAAAACAATAAAGTTTTATTGCATAAATTTATTATCTGATGGTAATTTAAGATCGCTCGTATTTTCGAGCTGACCTTTAAACTGTTGTGTTCCGAGCTAAGTGCATTCTCTGTTATATACTTGTCTGGTATCGCCCAATGGATTTATTCATTCTTAATTTTATTATTTCGAAATGGAAACAACCTTTTCATGTACTTACAACTTGATTCTAATAACGATAGCGGGGAATTGTTGCAATTGTTTTTTTTTTACAAATAAGAATTAGAGAAATATGTACGTACATATACTCGCCGTTCTAAGGTTCAATTTCAGTGGAATGCTGGATTGATTCGATCGAAATCAAAAGTGGAAGTGCAGGGTACTGATCAATATACACTTCCCTTTACCGAAGCTTGGGCACTCGATAAACTTTGGAAGTATAAAAAAATGGAAAGAGAATAACACGAAAATAAAATGTATTGGTTCTAGACGTGGGTTGTCTTTTAAATTTTGCGTATAAAACTGGAATAAAACAGTAGATAGCTTTTAATGACTTTATTCGAAGTATTTTCCACGAAGATTAATGCGCTTGGACCAACTCTGGAAGCAGTTGTTCCATTTGCTGGAACAGCCAAAATTGCGTTTTTCAAGGCATCGACTGCTCCTTCTAACGACTGGAACCTTTGACCACGAAGTCCGTTCTTGATTTTCGGAAAGGCAAAGAAATCATTGGGACTTAGGTACGGACTGTACGAAGGATGGTCCAACAATTCGACGTTTTGTTGCGTTAGAAATTCAATTGTCTTGCGTACTGTGTGCGAACTTGCATTGTCTTGGTGGAGGATGATTCGTCGTTCGGGATTAGTTTTTCGAAGCTCAGCGATTGCTTGCGGCAAACAAATGGTTGCGTACCAATCGGTAGTAACAATTCTTTGATCTTGTAGATGAATTGTTGCTACATGACTTGCTTTCGAGACAAATATCGTGACAACCATTTTGGAAACACGTAACGGAACGGATGACTTTTCTTTACATTGGAACATTCAAACAGACGACTGACGTTTATTTTCTAGCTCGTATCAGTAAATTCATGATTCATCATCACTCACAATGTTGTACACGGTTTTAGACTTTCCGGCGTTGAAGCGATCTAGAGTTTCTTGACACCAATTCACATTAGCTGTTTTGACCGAAGAACAGAAAGCAGCTGGGGCGATACTTTCTGTTCTTCGGTCAACAGATGCGATATCCAACGGAAAACTAATTTTTTACACACAATTCTATACGCAAAATTTATTGAATTGAGATCTTTGAAATCCCCAATAATGCTTCAATTTAGCGATATGTTACATGTAGATCTTTGTTGATGATCTTGCGCACAGCATCGACGTTTTCCTGAGTGACTGCCGTTTTTTGGTGAACCAATTCGGCGAGGCGTTCTTGTTGAGATAATTGTCTTCAAAAATATAAAAAATTATTCCGCCAGAATGTTCTCAGTTTAATTCCATTTTTCAATTAACTTGTCAAGTTTGACAGTTTGTTGTAATTACAACACTAAACCTATCGCACTGAAACTTTGGATTTAAATTAATTAAAGACGGAGTTTAATTTTTAGTATTGACATTTGGTTAGTGACGCCCACTATATTCTACTATGCAAAATTTAAAAGACATCCCACATATCTATTGACAATATCTAACAAAGAAAAGTAACAAAACATTATAATTATTACACTTTTTTCTCATCGAAATATCCTTCCTTCACATTTAGCAGTTGCGCCTTAGTTTGTACCACACGCGGCATTTATCTGTTAATCTTCTAAGCGTGTCTGTAGAAATATTATTCCATTCGGATTGAAGAAACTGGCAAAGACAGTAACTTCATATTTTCTATCGATCTTGCAACGACCAGCAAAGGATTCAGATGTGAGCTCTTGGAAAGAGAGCGTTCTGCATCAAGTGATGTGATGTTCGCGAATTTGAAAAGGACCTTCGTATCATATTGGCACTATTGGTTTTCAGTTAAACTCATGTCCTATACGTACTATAGTTTGAAAATCGGGATTCTTATCTATAACCTGACACAATTTTTCGGTTATTAATTTCCTTATACTACCTGTACGATTTTCTAACGAGGCTCTGAGGTAATATTCTATATTTAGCACTTCATGTAATGATAGCTTGGTGTTCTCTAATTTAGAAATAGTATCTAAAAGAATTGAATAATTTTTGGAAATTTGCTCTATTTGAGTATGAATTTCGGTATCTGAGACCAACCGCTGACTTACTGAAATTGCTTGAGCATCTTGCGGATTTAAATTTAATATACAAGGTTTAATAACATGTAAAAATTTCTCATAATATAAAACAGCTTTAAGCCACGTTCCCCATCTCGTCAATACCGTCTGTGGTGGCTGAGGAATGTTCGAACAAGCCTGTTTAAACTCATGAATGCGTTTTGGAGATTTAATAAAAACTTTTTTGGTAGAAACTATAAATTGGTCTATTTTTGGAAAACTATTTCTAATAAATTCAGCTACAAGATGATATGCATGGAGCAAACAGGTTACATGAAGCAATTGTTTTAGTAACTTTCCAGCTTTAACCATATTCGAACCCCCATCTATAACCATCATTACAAGTTGGGTTGCCGATATGTTGAACTTCGCAAAGGTATGTTTTATAGTTTCTACTATCCTTTCCGCGTTTGTCTTCTGTAATATTCTGCTACGTAAAAGAAGAGTCAAGGAAATCTCACCGATTTTTAAAGTGCGCACTAACACATATAAAATACTATTCATTCTTGCATCCGTTATTTCATCTACCGTCAGCCATATTTTGTGATCTTTTAACTTTGCTTTTATTCGATCCGTAATCGTGTTTTTCGCCCGAGGAAAATTTTATAATTGACCTCTTGTCAGCAATCTTCATTTCGGAACATATTTTCCCAAAAATTTTCGAAATTCTTCATTATCTAAAATATTTTGTGGAATTTGCACGCATTTAACATAAAAATAAAGTCATATAGAAATTTATAATATGGTACATCGCGTTGCGCATTTAACCGGTGTTGTTTGCTATTAGCATGTCTACACACAAAAATACTGTACGGTAAAATGTTGATATTGCAAACAATACATTTAATAATAGTTCCAGTGTATTCTAATGTCGAAAATCGGTTAAGAAATCTATTAACACTCGTCGAACATAACAAAAAACGCCTTCGATTCGCCACCATCAATCTAATCCGGCATTGTACACATACCGTATGCATATGAATCTCGACTTCGGGTATATCCGACCGCTTTCGAAATATATCATCGCCGCCAATGATTGCGCACTCGCTTCTGCAGACTTACTCAGATTTGAGTCATTTTTTTGAATAAAAAAAAATGCTATGAAAATTAATTAAAAAAATATGCAGATCGTAAAAGGCAAGGAATGCTTTGAAAAACATAAATACTTTTTTTACTTCTATTCGTTATTTCCAGTCCTACATTTTAGCAGTAGTGTATTTATAAGATTTATTATATAAAAGAGCGTATCATATCATGTGATATGTGATATTTTATGACTTCTTAAAATCTTGTGCCTCAGAAGTTCATCGACTTATTTTACGTAACGCTTTAATATCTTCACCAAAAATATCGTGTCATCATTTATAACAATATAACTATTAATGTTATGTAAATATGTCACACAGCAAACAACGTAAGAACCAACAATATATTATTTCTTTCGATAAAGTTCACGTATTCAGAAAGCAAATATGAGCCAAGAGTTGCCGTCGCCTCAATTAAACCGAAGATAATTGCCACTATATTTTAAAGGAAGTCTAAAATCGTATTAACTCATCAAGAAAATGAGTGTAACCTTAATAATGAGCACACTAGTACGCAATTGTCTAACCAAAGCTCACAGCGATCTTTCCTTTACATATAATCTCATTAACAATTGATTGTTTCTTCTGACTTAACAACATAATTTTCAAAATATCTTCTCACGAAGTCGTGTTTATGTGTAACACCATTAATAATTGTATTTCACTTGCGTACATATGTACACATGTATTTCTTACGCATTTTTTTTAATTAGAAATTCTTTCGCTAGCAAAACTCTATTTAGTAGAAACGGGATTGTTTTTATTTTATGTTCCACGCATTGTATTTCCATATAGCGAAGTGGTCCCAACAGGACAAATAAATAATTTATGTAACTACTAATTAATATTCAAGAACGTCTACACAGTCGAGAATTACACAAGTTGGAAGATACAATAAGACAATAGGTGTATTATTTGTATGATTTTCATAAGGATCTCAATGTAGGTAGGTTTTCTTCCTTGAATAGAGCGGCTATTTGTTCCTAGAAGAAAAGAAGTAACATTATATCCACTATTCATTTCCTAATGTACAAATAAAGAAGAATGAATTATTTGTATAGGTAATAAGTGGGTGTAGTTTATTCTTTTGTTTTCTATTTTTTTATTATAAATAAATTTCGGTGATTTGTCTATTTAATGGCAACATACAATGGTTAATACAAAGGGTACTAGGAAAGTTTTGCGATACAGTTTTGTTTATTTAATTTTTTCAAAGTAATTTCCTCTACACTCAATACACCTCTCCATCCTCCGAAATCAATTTTTAAACCAGTTCTGCCAAGTTGCACTAGGGAGTAAAGCACACTCGTTGACCCAAGCCCGCAGAAGGTCCTCATCACTGGAAAACCGCCTCCTTTTTAGCTTCATTTTCACATGCGGGAACAGTGCAGAGTCGCAGGGAGCAAGATCTGGACTGTAGGGAGGATGCTCGAAAAGTTTCAATCCTGTCTTGGTCAAATGTTCGGTGCAAGCTTTGGCGCGGTGAGCTGGAGCATTATCGTGATGGAGGAACCAGGTGTTCATTCTTGACTTTGGCCGCAGGTTCTTCATAGATCCAATGACTTTAGGCAGGCACTGTTCAGTATACCACTTAGCTGTGACTGCCTTTTCTGTGTGTCTAAAACGACGCGTTCCACAATTCCAGTCGATTTGAAAAATACAGCATAATTTTCTTCTTTACAGATCGGGAGTTTCTGACAACTACGGGTGTGTCCTCATCATCAAAGACCCGAACTTTTTTTTTAGCTTTGGTCTGCATATCGTAATAGTATGTTATAGTGTCACGTTGTTGTTCACATACCGAGATTGTCCCTTATTAACCTTTTTTAGCATCTCCCCGCACCAAGTCACACGTTGTGTCATCTACTCTTCAGTCAGTCGATGCGGCACCCAGAGAGAACAAATTTTCTTCACGTGCAAATGATCAAACAGAATCGAACGAATTTCTGGTGCATTTTGGCCTGAAGTACCCTCTATCTGATGGTAGGTCACTCGCTTGTCCTCGCCAAGCATTTTCTTCACAGTAGTAACGTTTTCCTCCGTAAGTGACGTTCGTGACCTTTCCGGCCTTTCAGCATCCTCCACAGCTAAAATTCCCCCTTTGGAATTCTCTATACCACCTGAATATCGTTGTGCGATGTGGACAAACATCACCTATAGTGAAGAGTTATTTCTTCGAAGCACTGGTCTGTGTTTAAACCACGCACGAAATTATAACGCAAAACTGCCCCTATCTCATTTCGCGACCACGATGCCATCGCAAGCCCTTCACACTCTCACTGCTAAAGAATAACTGAGCCCATTGACATGGCGCGGCGGCTACATGTCTCAACACGCAGCAACAAGCAGCTTCCTACGATTCATTGTTGCGTCATATTGCAAAACTTTCCTAGTACCCTTTGTACATATGTGACTGGTTCGCATATTATGAAAGTACATCTGCAAGTTTTCGTTTTGAGCAAAAGTAAATATTGCTATAAAAGTAGCAATTGTACATTAAATATATAGGTAATGAAGAGTCCCAATAGCCACTTGATTGCATCGTATCGTACTTCAATAAAATAAAGAATATAAATTTAAATGAATGGCGATAATCTTCCGCTTCAAACAAAGATTGCTAATTACCTACTGAACTTAACCAGCGCTAAATGTTATAACTGGTTTCTGCCTCTCTTCAAAAACACAACTTTATCGGCTGTATATAAACGCAACAATTTCATTTACTGTTAGGACAAGCTTTAATACGTCAGCGGAAAATACCTCTCTGCGATTTTTAAATGATTTAATACTCGATTGAATTGGTTTTATGTAAGATTGCGCTCTTGTAAAATTGGATATTTCGCATTTTATTTTCCTTTTATCACTGTAGATTTAATTTTATATATTTTCATTTTATTTTGGCCATCGTGTTGTATATCATTCGTAGAGAAAAATACTGCATACACAAAATAGCTTTTTGGCATTATTTGCAGAGGAATTCCTTGTTGACTATTGAAGTTATTTCTATGTACTAGAGCTGTGTGTTTAGAGTCATCACTGTATAACGGGTCTTCCAGTAGGGACTTCCGAACTTTGACAATTAAAAGCGGCCATATTGTTAAATTTACATCTGTCGAATTGACTGTCATTTATTCAGTCTGTTTTGCCAAATCACCGTGGGTGGATATAGCGTTCAGCAACACGTGCAAATAATAAAATTGTTTTATCAAAATGGGTGTTCTCTTCGGGCAACGTTCCGCGCGCTTCGTCTGTTCACGGTCGCCATAATCGTCCTACCGAGAGAATTATTCGCAGTGTGGTGGATAAATTTGAGTCCACCGGTTCTGTAAACAATGAACCCGTACGACGACAAAACGCAAGATCTGCCGAAAACATCGCCGCTGTCCGTGAAAGTGTGCAGGAGAATACGAGACAGTCGATTTCGTGTCGCTCACAAGAACTCGACCTTTCGCAGACTACAACTTGGCGAATTTTGCGTCGTGACTTGGGCCTGCACCCGTACAAAATTCAACTGACCCAGGAGCTGAAGGTAAACGACCATAGACAACAACGTGTGTTCGCTGAGTGGGGCCTGGAGCAGTTGGAAACTGACCTTAATTTTCATCAGAAAATCATTTTCAGCAATGAGGCTCATTTTTGGATGAATGGGTACGTCAACAAACGAAATTGTCGAATTTAAGACGATACCAATCCACATGAGATCCAAGAGCGTCCAATGCATCTCGACAAAGTCACCGGTTGGCGGCGTCATAGGTCCATATTTCTTTGAGAACGATGTTGTCCAGACCATCACCGTCAACGGCGAGCACTATAGATCAATGATTACCAACTTCTTTTGATCTGAATTGGATGATATGGACACCAACGATAGAACGGCGCTGCGTGCCACACAGCTCATGGCACATTGGACATTCTGCACGAGCGATTTGAAGACATGGTCATCTCACTTGGAAGTGGTGTGAACTGGTCACACTGATCGTGCGATTTGACCCTGTTAGACTTTTACTTGTGGGGTTTTCTCAAGTCGCAGGTCTGTACGAACAAGCCACAAACCACAGCGGTTCTTAAAGCCAACATAACTCATGCCCTCGGTCAAAATCAGCCTGATTTATGTGCCACAATCATGGAAAATTGAACGTTTCGGATGCGTGCCACCCAGCGAAGCCGCGACGGACATTGGCACGTTGTTATATTCCGTACATAATGGCATCGATGGGCCTTTCAAACGAATATAAAATTTCGATGATATTTCACACACACTTTGTTTTATTTAAACTTAAAGATAGGAAGTGCTCAATGAAAGACCCGTTATTTAAAATATTAAATATCGGAATTAAAATAATTTTAACAAAAATTCAAACGTTCCTCACGTTTCACAATTCTTCCCTGTTTTGCGGAGTGATGTTATATAATTTTTTTTTTAATATTGTCCAAACGGCAAGAGAGAATTAAGTTGTTTGAAGCTTTTTGTTATTAGATCGGAAATCTAAGCAAACTATTATTCTATTTGAATTGCACACTATGCTCACCATTGTTAGATTTTTTAATGAAACATACAAGAGCTCTCTTTCTAGTTTGATAACGTTACAGCTCCACTTAAAAATATAGAGCAACAATGGCGATTTAGATCGTAAATTTTTTTTTTTGGCAGTAAATGTACATATATATGGTGCATATATATATATATATATATATACCAATGGTGAGAAATCTAACACAAGCAATTTATTTTTAATTAGCAATAAATATATTTTCATTTATTTACTCTTGAGAAATTGCAAAGCAATTACATCGGTAATAAGGTCTGCATCTGAACCGCTTTACAATGCAGAAGCACGGAGTTTTTGTCGAGTATCCGATGTATAAAGAATGTTCATAAAATCTATGAGAATGTTAAATTAAAATGCCTCTGATTTCATGGCAAGAAATGGTCGTGCATTAATATTTTAATAACAAAATAAGAACGTTATGTCCACTAATGGGTTTTTACGAGGCTCTGCCGAAATATAATGCAATAGATCAAGGAAATTTAGTGAATTAAAATTTGAAGTAAGCTGATTGCAAACAAAAAGCTATTGTAAGTTTACTGTAATGCATTTATTCTTTGTTTTTTCCTTCTGTAATTGAAAATTGGCCACGGTATATTTTATTGCCCAGAAATAATTTTCAAAGACTTCCTTATTGTTGTAAATATAAATAATTTTTAATAGATATCGCGGCGTGTTATTTTTTTTAACAGGAATTGATTTTACCGCTATAAATAAAAATATACTTGAATTACATTCAACTCTTTTATCGAACTACCGTGTATAGGTGAAATAAAGTTACATATAAAACAAGAAAATAAGGTGTGCTATTTTGACCTATTTTACATGTTATACAGGGTGTTTCAGAAGTAATACTAAATATTACAAGAGGGTGGTGGTAGTGTAGAGTATTTTGAATAAATATATTCATACGTGGGACGTCTTTTAAGATTTGCATAGTGGAATATAGAAAAAATATCAGTACTGAAAATTAACCTCCATCTTCAGTTAACCTAAATCCAAAGTTTCAGTGCGTTACGAGTAGTACTGTAGCTACGACGAACTGTCGTACCTACGTAGTTGAGTTAGTTTTTGCGAAATAATTTTTTATAATTTTCAACGACAATTATCTCAACAAGAATGCTTCGCCGAGTTGATTTCTGTTTTCGGCAATGAAGCACCGCATCAGTCACCTATTTTTCGTTGGTATGGAGAATTCAAACGTGGACGGATTAATCTTAGCGACGATCCAAGAGCAGATTCACCAAAAACGGCAGTCACTCTAGAAAATATCGATGCTGTACGCAAGGTCGTTAACGAAGATCCACATGTGACATATCGCCAAATTGAAGCATTATTGAGGATTTCAAAGACCTCAATTCAAAAAATTTTGCATAAAGAATCGTGTGTCAGAAAATCAGTTTCCTGTTGGATATCGCATCTGTTGAACGAAGAACAAACAGCAGTTAGGGTGAATTGGTGTCAAAATCTCTAAATCGCTTCGACGCCGGAAACTCTGAAAACGTATACAACATTGTCAGAGGTGATGAATCATGGATTTACTCATACGAGCCAAAAAATAAACGCCAGTCGTCTGGGCGTTTCAAAGTAAACGAAAGCCGACAAAACTCATCCGTTCTTGAAGTGTTTCCAAAAAGATGGTCGCGACATTTGTCTCGAAATCAGGTCATGTAACAACAATTTCTCTACAAGATCAAAGAAGTGTTACTGCCGATCATAATGGACAATGCATCATTGTCCATGATAACAGCATTATCTGGCAACCTAGGCAATACTTGTTCAAACCATTCCTCAAAAATAATACCATTCATTTTATCCCGGTAATCAGCTGTTTTTCTACCTTCGAAAAGCAACAGTCCGTCCTCCACAAATCCGAATTCAGATCCTATGTGGAGTATTATTAATCGCCAGCCTTTGCCATTAGAGTTTTTTAATCCTGTGGATAATCCTTCAACAAAAGCTTGTCGTGCACTTGCTATACTTGCATCAATACAAACTTTTTCTTTCCTGTGTCCCTCATTTAACTATGTTTCATCTAGGTAAAATGTTGGGCAATCCGCGTCTCTGTAATGTTTTATTGTTGTCAGATATTTTCTTCTCCGCCTGATAACTTCATCCTTTTCTATTAGCATATTGTTCTTGTTACACTTTGCATATCTGAAATATAAATTAAGTATGAATATGTTATAACATGAACAATTCTTCATTAACACTTACTTGAAATTGATGAGTTTCAAGAGTCTGTGTAGAGTTGTTCGATTCATTTTTGGTATGGACTCATTTCTAGTTATTTCTACCAATATTTTATTAAGTGTTGGAAGTTCGCTTTTATAAAAGAAACCATACACCATACTCCGTACAGTACTTTTGACAGATTCATCAAATTCTAGAAGCTTTGAATGTCTGCCTACTCGATCTTTAGGAGAGCTGACTTCACTTGACTGTTTATATTCTTGGATAACTCGATATACAGTTCATTTGGCCAGCTCTACAATACATTTCTTATAATATATTGTTATAGAAGTAATACCTACGACTTACTTACCGTTTCAGAGATGTTCGTTACAATTGCTGTCGTTCCCATTGGTGGAGTTGCAGCGTTAACATTTTATATATTGGGTCTGGGAAAAAGTTCGTGGCGTTTTTCCCGATAGATGGCATTGGATGCCGATAACTAAAGAACAACAAGTCACAGCGACACCACCGACGGCTCGTTTTTTAGATGACCTTCCGAACGTTAGTTTGAGCGTAGAAATATTGTAATCGGTGCAGTGGTTGCAAAGTTATTCGCACTTGAAAATGGAGAAGAATAATGAGAAATTTCGCTATATTCTGCAATATTATTATGATAAGGGGAAGAACGCTGCGCAGGCTTGTGATAAAATTTGTGCTGTGTACGGTGAAGGTACTTTATCGAAATCTGTTGCGCGGAAATGGTTCGCTCGCTTTCGTTCTGGAAATTTCAATGTGAAAGATGAGTCACGCTCCGGTCGTCCAATCACTGAAAAATCTGATGAAATTCTTGAAAAAGTCCAACAAGATAAGCATATCAGCAGTGTCGATATTGGCATGGAGCTAGGCATTGACCACAAAACTGTTTTGAACCATTTACACAGCTGGTTACAAAAAAAAGCTTGACGTATGGGTTCCTCATGAGTTGAGCGTGAAAAACATGATGGACCGAATTAACATCTGCGATGCGCTGCTGAAACGGAATGAAATCGAGCCGTTTCTGAAACGTTTAATAACCGGAGATGAAAAATGGATACGTACGATAATCGGAAGCGTAAAAGATCGTGGATAAAGGATGGTGAGCCGTCACAAGCGTTCGCTAAGCCAACATTGACGCCAAAAAAAGTGATGCTGTGTGTATGGTGGGACTGGAGGGGGATCGTCCACTACGAGCTACTTCCAACTGGTCAGACGATTGATTCTCAACTCTACTGTGCACAACTAGAGAGATTACGCCAGGCGATTGAAAGAAAACGGCCCGAATTGATTAATAGGAAAGGTGTTGTCTTCCATCATGACAACGCCCGACCACACACTTCTTTGATGACCCGTCAAAAATTGAGAGAGTTTGGTTGGGAAGTTTTGATGCACCCACCTTACAGTCCGGATATAGCACCCTCTGACTATCATCTGTTTCGATCTCTGCAGAACTCTCTCAATGGAATTAAGTTGGTTTCAAAAGAAGCCTGTGAAAACTACTTGATTCAGTTTTTCGACCAGAAACCACAGAAGTTTTTCACCGATGGGATCATGGATCTACCAAAAAAATGGCGAAACATTGTCGATAATAATGGAGTATATTCGGTTTAAATGAATTCGTCCACGCGCCATGCGGGGACCAGTTGAATTTTACTGAAAAAACGCCACGAACTTTTTCCCAGACCCAATATATTCAAAACTATTTGTTTTTCTTCATGCGTCAGGTGTCCCAATCGTTCAGGCTTTCTGAGTGGTGATACTAACTGGTTGCTAGAATCTTGGTTGTCACTCATTTTATTTTTGTACTTAAAAGTACAGATTTTATTAAATAATACAGAAAAATATAGTAAAATAATGCAAAAACGTTTACAGGTTATGAAAAATGGCGGATATCTGGCATTCATTTATCCATATTAAACTTGCCTGTTCAAGAACCAATGAAATCTCTTAAAAATATGTACTATTTTGGCGCAATATTTGAATCACTTCTTATTCTGAGACAAAATAGAATTTAGAGGAATGTTAAAACGAATCATTCCAATATTAATAACACCCTATCTACTACATATTATATGTTTCACGCTTTCTCGCTCTGTCGTTCAATACATTTTTGTTTTTGACGAGAGAGGGAGGCTATGATTATTCGTCATAACTTAAAGATAAATAAAAAATGATTCCTCCACTTGTAAAAACACATCACAACTTTCCCAACACGATAAATTTGTTCAAAATTCTTCGGATTTAACCTTTATTACAGCAGAAATAACTTACAGTTCCTTATCTGTTACATAAAATACATTCACTAGAAATAAACTTGCGGAAAGTATATCTGGAATATTGGATCAAATAAATTTCGTTCGCCGTACATGCATGTTCCCCATGCAAGTGGTTTTGCATAAATTTTATAAATGCGCTAGTGGAGAATAAAAGAGAACACAAATGCGCTCCGAGTGATGGTTTTAATTCTCTATAACGGCAAAACACTCGCCCAGTATATTCTAGATAGAGCCGCGCAGGAGACACAAAATAGTGCAGATGTTGTAAACTCTTAACCACACGACACTCTGAAAATCCAGTTTCGAATAGAGAACGCGTCTTTGACAGCAATTATCACGGCGACCGTGAATGCCATCTGTATGGTACACTACAAAAGGAATGAACTCGCGTTTCTATAATCTTTATGACACTAATCTACTCCCACATACGGAAGAATTAATGCTTACACGGACGACATTATCTAAAGATTAGATTTGGAGTCGAATGTCGTCAAGCATTACTTCAAATATTTTCTTTAAATGGTACTCCAACACATTTTTCCTAATTTAATAGTGAAGAATACACGTAATAATTATTATTTAATCCTTTTAAAGGTAAATATGACGACTTAATGTAAATACTTTTCGGAATTGTTCTTTACAATTGATATACACTGCTGTACAAAAGAAATTAAGACGACAAATATTTTGTATTTTGTGTTGTTTTAAACACAATGTGTGACAATTTTGATCACTGCAATTTTTTTAAATATTTCGTATGACTAAATTTAATTGTAATTGTGTCTCTAATCTTGTCTGGTGATCGTAATATACTATAATGTGCATAATCAGGTAGGGTTGATATATTGTAAATCCTTTCCCGTATTCTGTATATGTAGTCGACAATTAAATTTTCATCATCAGCAGATAATTGAACAGTGTCGCACCTCAAAGCCACGACAAAATCCACACGAAATAAATTCCGTACACGATCTGTACCGTTGAAAGCAAAAATACGCACTGCATATTCGTTTCCCATAATTTTAAAAAATTGTATTCTATTAAACTATCGTAAAAAAGTACCTGCATGCGTTTACTACACCCTCCCTTGTCTACCGTATAAGAGGTCAAAGAGAGTTGAGTTATGGGTAGATTAAATGTCAGTGATCAACTCATGGCCCTTGTTCTTCAAAATATATATGCTTTCAGCGGTCACACTATGATTACTTTCGAACACGTGTTTTGCTAAACCGGATTTTTCTGGCCGATTAAATTTGTACGATAGATAAGAGAGGGTGTAGTAAACGCAAGCAGGTATTCCCTCCATCAAATGTACTAATAGAATATCAAAACTGGTCGAAATTCCTAAGTACATATATGCATTTACTTCTTCAAATTCGAAGAGATCGTAATTGGGGATCTTGTACAATTCTTTGTCTAGTATTGTCCATACCTCATTTACATTCTTTGGTTTCTTTTCACGTACTCGTTAGTCAAAAGAATTCCAAAGATTTGAATTTTGTGGCGACTACATCATTGTCTAATGTATCTTGGTTTCTTTTTGTTGTGTTAAGTAATTTTGTTTGCAAAATGGTGGTCTACCTTTTTATTATCTGAACCATGTGCGATTTCGTAAAACGGTACTATGCATTCCCACAAGTATATCTTGTACCAAAAAAATTTGGATGTATAGTATATAAGACGATAATTCTGAACTATCAGGCTGTGGATTTTTATAGCGAAATCGTTCGAATCTTAGATATAATCTACCAATACATTTAGAAGTTTATATTTTGCTGATTTTTCAAGTCTCCTAATCTCTTAGTATTGAGACCAAGGATTTGGATAAATTTTGATTTCACAATCATTTTTAGGGCATTTGAAAATGTCAGCACACAAGTTTTTGTTATTTACAATTACTTTTGAAAAAACATCAATTTTTCAAGTCTTTTAGTTTCTCGAGATTAAGTTGAAAGAGTTAGATAAATTTTGACCTCAAAATCGCTTTTAAAACATTTGAAAGTGTCAGCACACGAGCATTTGTGGATTTACAATTATTTTTGAAAAATATCAGTTTTTGTGAGCAGCTGTTTGAAAAAAAATTGAAGAATCTTGAAGTCTAGGATTTGAGCCTCACATTGTATTAAATTTTAGTACTAATCTACCAATCCGTGAGTTTTCAGAGCAAAAACATTCAAACTTTGGAGAACTTCCACCAACACATTCAGAAGTTTACGTTTTTCTGACTTTTCAAGTCTTTTACTCTCTCGGAATTAGGTCAAAAGAGTTAGATAAATTTTGACTTCAGAATCATTTTTAGGATATTCAAAAAATGTCAGCACATAAATGAAAAAAATTTTTGAGCATACTCCTTTGAAAAAATTGCGATTTTCATTAAAACAAAGTCTTGGATTTAGGCTTCACAGAACGTAAAACAGTAGTTCTGAACTACCAGACTGTGAAATCTCAACAAAATCAGTCAAATCTTAGAGATGTTCTATCAACACATCTGGTTCACATTTCGCCGATTCTCCCAATTTGGTATTCTCTCAGGATTAAGTCAAAAGAGATAGATAAATTGTGCCTCAAAATCGTTTTCAGGACATTCGAAAATGTCAGAACGCGAGCAACTGCTAATTTATGACTTTTGACCCTTAGAAAAAATTAGAGTTTTAAGTCAAAATTATCTTCTTTTCATTTAGCTAAATAACTTTCTGATAAATTTCAACCTTTTTAACGTGTAGGTAAATTTTAATGGAAACTATGGTTGATTAAATTAATCAATTAAAGTTAATATAACCCCTTTCCACAATAAATTTCGTATTTTGTATACATATTTCTACGACTAGGTTATCATCGTCAGCCAATAATCACGGTGTTGTGCTCGGAACCCTGGCAATACCCGCACAGAGACGTCTGTACTAGAGTTACACCGTCGGAAGCCAAACATGCACTACTATGAGAGCTTAGTTGTCAAAATACGTATACGGGAAATGGAAATTATTGTGGAAAGGAGTTATATTAACCTTAATTGATTAATTTTTAACGTAATCCAACACGACTTCGCTGAGAAGAGATCTATTGAAATTGCACAGAACGTAAATTTGTTTGTCGTATCTTTCTAGATGTAAGTAAAGATTTCGATAACATTGACCCTCACATATTATTGACGAAGCTTGAACTTTACGATGTGCGCGCGGTGATTAAAGAGTTGTTGTCGTCATATTTGTTAAACGTAAAACAATTGTTCTGAACTACCAAACTGTGAAATCTCATAACAAAATCAGTCAAATCTTAGAGATGTTATATCAACACATCCGGTTCGCAATTTGCCGATTCTTCCAATTTGGTATTTTCTCAGGATTATGTCAAAAAGATAGGTGATTGGTGATTTTAATGGACCCTGTGGTTGGTTAACTTAATCACTAAAGGTTGATATATAACTCCTTTTCACATTAATTTTTGTAATTCTGTATACGCATTTCGACAACCAAGTTGTCATCATCAGAAGATAATTAAGTATGACAAAAAATAGCCGTACAAAAAAACTAATTCCACACACGTTCCGTACCGCTGAAAGCCAAGACGCACACTTAGTTGTCGAAATGCGTATACAGAATTACGAAAATTAATGTAGAAAGGGGTTATATATCAACCTTTAGTGATCAAAAGAGATAGATAAATTTTGCTTAAAAATCGTTTTCAGGACATCGATAATGTCAGAACGCGAACAATTGCTAATTTATGACTTTTGACCCATAGAAAGATTTGAGTTTTAAGTCAAAATAAAATGTTTTAAATTCAGATTTCTTAGCAAGTAATACCTTGTAATGCGTAGGATATTTCTCACGTTTTTATTTCTAGTAATTAATAGGTTGTTGGAAACGGTTTTTTTAATATTCAATCAAGTACATTAACTGGGAAATAGGAGAAAAGACATTCCACATTTTTATTGCCACTAAAACGAAGGGAGATATTAATTTCTATCGCAGAACGTACACACATGCACATCGGAAAGATTTCTATACCGACGTTTTTTTTTTAATTTCAAAACATTCAAGTCTCAACTTCCACTTCTTTTCTGTTCTCTTTTTACTCTTTCGTTCTCTTACAAGTCGTTTTCCAATTTTAATTTATGCGACCCGTCTGAATGATTTGTTGCTAGGTCGGGACCGACGACTGCATTCTTCTGCAGCATTTGTCCGCGTATTTTCTCCTCCTATAAATGCGAACTAACAACAGACCATTGTGGACTCGAAAGAACGGCCACTCGCCAATATTGATATTTTATCCCCTTTTGTTTATCCCGGCCGGAAATTACCGCAGCTCTTTTATCCTCTGCGCTGTAGGTGAAATATGCGCAGAGCGAGTACACAAGTTGTTGTTTGGAATTGTTCTTGGAGCCGTGTGAAATTCTTCTAGTTTATTGTTGTGTAATACAAAGCCGATGCTGTAAAGTAGTTGTGGAATAGGATTTTCATTTGTATTTGTCGATAGAATGGATATACTGGAAACCGTATTAGTTTCAGTACGTTGGATTTAATTCTGCGTATAAATAGAGTTTAGTTTTGTTGGAAGCGTCATCTTTTTTGTGTTCAGATTAATTGATTTGATTTTAAATGCTAATGCGACCAGCAGTATATTAATCATAGGTTTATCTTTGTTTATAAAATATTGACCTAAACTTTGTCAATATCTCTGAATCTCCAGGACGCCAATTAGGTGTACCGTTCCGGTTACAAGTTTCAACAAATATTCGCGCATTCATTTGACGCATATTTGGCTTTTTCTTTTGATTACTGAGTACACATACTGACCTAGCAAATGAACTAAAACGAGGATGATTCATGTTAGTATTAAGTGAGACGCGATCGTGCTCCTACGTATTTTGTGTGAATCCCAACAAGGAAGAAATGCCACCGAAGCGTGTAAAAATATATTGAAAGTGTTTGGTCAAGGTACAGTTTCTGATAGAACATGCAGAAGATGGTTCGAAAAATTTCAAATAGGTGATTTTGACTTTTCTGATAAGTCACGCTCTGGGCGCCGACGACGACACTGTCAAAATTATGTTAAAGCATAATCCCTTTTTGACAACATCGGAGATTGCGGAAAAGTTTGGTTCAGTTCAATAAACCATTTCAGACCATATTCGGAAACTAGGATTGGCGGGGAAATATTCGAGATGGGTGCCACATGAGTTAAGTGAGAAGAATTTGAATGATCAAGTCATCATATGCACATCTCTGCTTGCGCGGAACAAAATCGAACCCTTCTTGAAACGGATGATAATTGGGGATAAAAAGTGGATTACCTATGAAAACATCGTAAGTAAAAGGGCATATTGTGAATCCGGAGGAATTGTCCCCTTTACCTCTAAACCGAAGTTGAGCCAGAGTAAGAGAAAGTTGTGTATATGGTGGGACATTCGAGGAACAATACATTTTGAGCTGTTGAAATCAAACGAAAAGCTAAATTCGGAGAGGTACTGTTAGTAATTGGATAATTTAAACACAGCACTCCAAGAAAAGAACCCAGCGATGTTCAATAGGAAGGACATCATACTGCTTCATGATAATGCCAGGCTACATACTGCTTTTGGAGGCGGTCCAACTGCAGTCGTGGAAGATGTGCAAATGTCGTCAGTTTGGGTTTGACTCGTGATGAGAGATGATGAGCATTTGTCCATAGTATTTTCGTTTTCCAATGGCATTATCATATTCAATGCTTTGCTCCACATCTCTGACAGGAAGGATATCGTAGCATATAAAAATGGACAGAACTTTCCAGTAGACTTGATATATACCTGCGTATCACAAAGATATATTTCCAAATAGCATAACTTAATACACGAGTAATACATAGATATATGGTTATTATTAATAGCACTTACATATGTATATTGAAACTTCATAAGTTTAGATGTAGTTAAAATCAAAGAGAACCGTTTTACTTCTGAATGTATTAGTATTACGATCTAATGTTGGCATGCATAGTACTTGTGTATCGCTCTGTGACAGCACACATCCTACACACCTGACGAACACAGAGTGAGGGAAGGCTTTTAATTAGATTTGTTGTTCCTTGTTTCTGTTTCCACTTACTTGCGAATTGGAAACTATCATATTTTACATACAAAGAGTTGTCAATCGCAAATATTCATTTACTTTTTCCTTCTAAATATATTACTATCATTTTATGTATATTAACAGAGTTACAGATCATTTTTTAAAGATTTTTCTTGGTCCTTCATTTAATACTAAAATATCTGAAAATTATTACGTTTCGTTATCTGCTTCTGGGTTTCCGGGCTGGAACTGCGTCACTTATATAGCTGCCGACGTTTCGTACCCATTTGTATGGGACATCTTCCGGGCTGAACTACTGCACTGAAACTGCTTCCGTGCAGTAGTTCAGCCCTGAAGATGTCCCATACAAATGGGTACGAAACGTCGGCAGATATACAATTGACGCGGTTCCAGCCCAGAAACCCAGAAGCAGATAGCATGGACCACGGCCGCGGAAGTCTACGTACCAAATTATTACGTTTCGTTCTTCGAAAAATAAATATTTTCGGTATCGCTGTATTAATCGTATTAATTCTGATATTAATCGCGAAGGTAATTATATACGAGTATTTATTGAAAAACTATCATCACTGTCCAATATCTGATTTTAATTTTGATTTGCGTATACTTTTTGGGTGCATTTTTAAATATTAATTACTATTTTCTTTTGTTTTCTAGGTAAGAATAAATCAATTGACGGAATTTTAAGTAAGTAAAATTTAAAAAAGTTAATCGTTTTACATATTTTTTAATGTTAGACAAATATACGAGTAGTTTAGGTAGTTAGATACTAGTACTTCTAGTACTACAGCTACTAGTGGGTTAACATCAGATGATGATACTGTTAGTGTTGCCTCCGATCTGATGATTGCATCGTGAAGTTTGTCATTTTTGACAATATATTTACCTTGATTACCTCGATATTTCTATTGTTGACAGAAAATTTAAATTTTATTCTTGGAATTAACTTGCGAACGTTTTCGGGCAATTATTTTTCATAACTTTCGGCGTGGATTATCTTAACAAGAATGCATCGACGAGCTGAATTCTTTATATGGTGATGAAGCACCGTCGAAAATTACAGTACGTCGTTGGTATAGTGAATTCAAACTTGGATGGCGTTCTTTGGACGACGAATTTTGTGAAGGTCGTCCCAAAAATGTTGTTGTGTCGAAAAACATTAATGCAGTGTCTGAATTGATAATGCAAGACCGTCATGTCACATACCGTGAGGTCGAGGCATCTCTAGGTATTATTAACACCAGCGTGTATAAGATCTTGCATGAACATTTAGCCGTTAAGAAGCTAGGTTCACATTGGGTATCACAGAATTTGACAACCGCTTGACTCGCGTGGAATGGTGCCAAGAAATGCACAAAAAATACAATGGCGGTGTTTCAAAGAACATTTATAAAGTCGTCACAGGTGATGAATTTTGGATCTATACATATGAGCCCGATAGTAAATACCAGTCGACTGTGTGGGTATTCCAAGATGAGCCAAAATCTACAAAAGTTGTTCGCGCTCGAAGCACATCAAAACAAATGGTCGCCTGTTTTTTCGGAAAAAACCGGTCACGTTGCAACAGTGTCTTTAGAGAGTTGTAGAGTGGTCAATTCCAAACGATACGCAACTATTTGTTTGCCAAAAGTTTTTGAAGAAGTAAGGAAAACAAACCGAAAACGACAGATCATTCTCCAGCATGACAATGCGAGTTCTCACAGGTCGGTTCAAACAATTGAATATTTGACCGGGCAAAACTTTGAATTGATTAGCCATCCGTCGTACAGCCCTTATCTAGCACTCTGTGATTTCTTTTTGTTCCAAAACGTGAAGAATAAACTTCGAGGTCAACGGTTTTCTACGCCGGAAGAGGCAGTTGAGGCATCAAAACTCATATTTTGGAGATACCGCCTTCACAAGGGTAGCAATGCTTTTTGGATTGGTTTAAACGAATGCAATAGTACATTGATTTTCAAGGAGAATATTTTGAAAAGCAATAAAACTGTTTTCGATAATAAAATTTTTTTTTTGTTTGCTATTCCCGAAACATAAACGGCTACCCTCGTATTAGAATTGTCGACTAAGAATTCATCATAGAATTGTCCTGTCTGACGATCATCCGTGTACGTACATAATACCTATACTTACATATTTTATATAATAAAATTCTGGTTAATAAGACTATTTCGTAAGTTGGTAACTGTAGGAAAAGTTTTGGTATAAAATTTAACACTTATATATGCATATTTACAATGAACAGAGTATGTAATGCATATGCAGCGAATTCCACGATTATACATGTGTGTGTGTGTGTATACGTATTTGTACATACATACAGGTTAAATGTGTGCATATCATAAAATTTCAGTTAATAATACTCTTTATGTGATACCGGCGGGTCGTTGGCCTAAACTTTAGATGCAAGTCCTGGAATCGAACACGAAAATAAAGCTTTTACGATTGTTGTATATCAAATATCTACAGACAATAACTGAAATCGATACATCAGGAGGAATCGTAAACAAACACTAATGATTTAATCGAATATGGGCATTATAAAATTCTACCGTAGTAGTCCGCAAAATGTATCGACCAAACGTGTAATAAATACGTAACCGAATGTAAAGGCATGTCATATTATAAACACCAAACATTTGGAGTTAATAAATATACGAGGATGGACCGAAAAGTCGGTGGAATGAAAACAACGTGAACTTCGGAGAGTTTGAAATTGCATCTACTTCTCAATATGTGCAACTCTTTACCGGTTCGATGCATTTGGATCAGTGGTGATCCCAAGTCTCAACTCCCGAATAAAAATCAGAATTTTGAGGTTCGCTAAAATAAGTATTCATAGCAGTTTTAACATCGTTGTTTGTTGAAAATTTCTGATCTGGAAGTTATTTTTTTAGATGTAGAAGAAGGTGGGAATTCGAGGATGTTAAATCCGGAGAATAAGGTGGATGTAGCAACAAATCAAAACTTTTGTTGCACACGCGTATAGCACCATCCTTTGATTCGTTTACGCAATATTTTCATCCGTCTTCGCATTTTTAATTTAATTTAAAAGTAAAATCTTTTATTATTAACAGTAGTAGTGCTTTATTTTCCTTATAGCTCAGTTTATGCCATTACTAAATATAAATTTATTCTTTTCTATTGGGAATTTTGACTATTTTTAGTAACGACGTTTAGAATTCTTCCTTTTTCGAGTAACTTATTTTTTTGTGAACCGAAATACATTTTTTATTTACATACTTTTATTTTGTTGATAATAGTTTTTTTTATATAAATATTTGTAAGTACTTTTTCTATTTAATACTGTAAATTCACAATTAAAAATCACATTTAAATTTATAAACTTTTACTGTCTAGATTTGTGTACGGGCGTAATCTTTACTAGTATTTGATGAGGGCTTTCTGCATGCGCATACTACTGTGGGCAAAAAATAGTAAGACTTTTTAATTTAAATTAAATGTGCGAAACGTGCCAGAATGTTGCAAAAGGCCTTCGGTGATAATTATTTGTCGCGAGCAAGTGTTTTTGATTGGTACAAATTATTCAAAGACGGTCGAGAACGCGTTGATGACGAACCACGTCCAGGACGGCCATCAACATCAACTGATGATCAACACGTCAATAGAATCAAGGAATTGGTGCTTCAGAATCGACGATTAACAGTTATAGACCTTACTGGCATCGTTGGAATATCGGAAGGATCAGTGAAAACCATTTTGAAAGATCATTTGGGCCTAAGAAAAGTGAAAGCACAATTTGTTCCAAAATCACTCAATTTTTTCGAAAAACAGCGTCGCGTTGACGTCTGTGAAACAATGCTTTCTGACTATCAAGACAAAATGAAAGGCATCATAACTGGAGATGAGACTTGGATCTACGCTTATGACCCGGAAACAGACGATCAATCGGCCGAATATCGTATCAAAGGTGAGCCGAAGCCCAAAAAACCACGTCAAAGCAAGTCAAAAATCAAGGTTATGTTGACAGTTTTCTTCGATTATCGAGGTGTGGTGCACTCCGAATTCCTTCCGACCGGCCAAACTGTCAACAAAGAATACTATTTGAGTGTTATGCGTCGTTTGCACAATGCTATTCGTAAAAAGAGGCTAGAATTATGGGCCGTCAACTCTTGGTTTTTGCACCACGATAATGCACCGTCGCATACTGCATTAATTCTTCGTGAGTTTTTCGCCAAATTTTCAACCAATATCGTGCCGCAACCACCGTATTCGCCTGATTTAGCTCCGTGTGACTTCTGGCTATTCAGCAAACTCAAACGAGCGCTCCGAGGAAACCGTTTTGAATCAATGGAAGACATTAAACGTGAATCGCTACGCGTATTGAAGGCTATTCCTGAAATTGACTTTAGCAACTGTTTCGAGAATTGGAAGAAACGTTGGCACAAGTGTATTGGGGCCAGGGGGGGATTGCTTTGAGGGGGACGAAATAGATTTGGAAAAATAAATTAAGAATTTAAAAATTATGAACAAAGTCTTACTATTTTTTGCCCACAATAGTATATGTTAGCTCTTTAAAAATAGTAGAGTTAAGAAAAGACAGAGTACACATGTGCATGCAAAAAGCCCTCACTAAATATAAAGATTACGTCCGTACACAAATGTAGGCAGTGAAAGTTTGTTAATTATAAAATGCTTGTGTAATTGTGACTTTACAGTACTTAACAGAAAAAAGTACTCACAAATATTTTCATAGAAAAAAGAACTATTGTCCACAAAATAATAAAAATATGTAAATAAAAATGTATTTAAAAAATAAATAAGTTCAGAAGGGGGTTTCTAACAAACACAAGAAAAAATAAAAGAAGTATTTGGGAAATAGACTTAGACATCGATCTCTCATATATCTTTTGTTTCTTACTATGAAAATAAAATATTATTTTGATATGATTATAAGTTTGTTTATAAATCATTTTTAAAATCTTTATAAGACAATCTTCTTTTAATATCAAATGAAAAGACTGTCTGTCTATATACAGAACTAAATAATTGCCCAATTTATGGTAAACTTAATTTCTTGCAATTGTTTATATTACGTGTAACATTTAAAATGATTTTATAGAGAAGGCATTGGAAACCATAGTTAATTTGTTCTTTCAATCTACCAGTTTCAGCATTTACATTAGTTGTCATTATTATTGTTTATTTTCATTAGACTTTAATAATATTCGCATTTTGTTATATCACTTCTATTGATTTATAAATGGTTTTATACCATGTTGCCAAATCTACACTTCTTTTAAGCAATTCGTGTGGCGTAACTGATGACAATTAATTTTTGTACTAGTATTGTTGACTCAGAATTAATCACAAAATCGTCCACTTGACGATTATCCGAGAATTTCGGACCAGCCTGTATATATAATATGAATATATACATATATATGTATTTCCTTAAATTCTCGAGCATGTACATACTTGAACTGTATTTTGACGGCTTATATTTTATTGTTCGGAATCATCTAGATATCCATGTATGGTACCGTATCACAAATGAATTTGAAGTTACTCTTTTGTTCTTCGATCGGATTATACCGTTATTTGCCTTGTGATTCTGGCCCGCCAAAAGTGATTCAAGATCCCGATAAGATTAACAATTATCTCAACACCAATTCCTGAAGACCAGATCACGAACTAGCATATTTCGTGTGTGACAATAGCACGATAATTTTGAAATTTTCGAATGACTTATGTTCGTCGATATGCCAGTTCGGTTCTTAATATCGCAAAATCGGGTTTATTTGCAGAATTGAGTCATCGATGGTCAATTATTGATTAGTGATTTTCACCACTTAATTACAGTTAACGCGTACAGTTATTTAAAAATTAAAATTGAGAGTTATTTATACAATTATTTTGAATCAGCCAGTGTATGACCCCTTTTAGTTTCACACTACTGAGGAAGCTGCAAAGGTTTTGGCAGCGAAATATAGAGTATTGAAAACTGAAATTGTTTGAGTCTTTGTTCAACAGACCGATACATCTGATAATAGTTACGTTTAACATATTAAGAGTACGGTCGATTATACAGTCCTTACTATATATATATATATATATAATTATTATTAAATATAACATGATAGGATGACATAAGACATTATTAAATTCAATCAAAAGATATTAACTCTCAACTTCAACACTTTCAATTACATTTTGGAGTACACATCATCAGAAAACATGTATTACCAGCACTCTGTTTCTAACGGTCAGGTACGGCGTGTAAAACTCTATTTTCATGCAAATGGGCACCTGTTCATTTAAGCCACACGTATATCTCTTATTAATATATACAATACTGTAGATTGCGTCAGAATGTTTACTTTGAAACAGAGCCTTCATTAAAATGACAAGAAAAAATTCCACGAGACATGTAGTCAAATCATGTCGACAAACGAAGTAGGAGTGAAGGATAAGCTGCGTATGTAAATAACGAGTACAGTCTTAAATGATTTTAATATTTGTGGTTTGCAAATATACACAGTAAATCTATTTATTCGATTTACATTATTTGAACAACTAAAATATACGTAGTTTGAGGGAAAAAAGGTATTAGCGGCGAATAAAGCTCGCATCTCTTTCTTGGAAATTCAAATTTGGTCAACAAGTCTTTGTTGTCAAGCTTCAAGAAGATTGTGCTTAAAACTTTCGTTTTTTATATTACTCTCTGCAAAGATATGAACAACTTCGCATAAAAATATTTATTATTATATTATTTTAATGTTATTTACTATTTCATCACGGATTTGAAATTTTCGTATTATGATATGAAAATTTCCTTTATCGACTTCATAATTTTTTTTGTTACATAGTATACAGGGTGGTGAAAGTTCACGGGTAATCGTCAGGTAGGATGTTTCTATGATTAAATCTCAGTTAACAATCCTAATACAGAAATGTTGTATTTGTCAATAGTTTGACTATAGGAATTACTTCAAAGAATAAATTGAATATGATGGAGATTGAAGAATATATCTGATATACAGGGTGATCAGAAATTCACGGATAATCGTCTGGTCTATGATTAATTTCGAGTCAACAATTGTAATAGAAAAACCTATTGCCATTAGTTAAACCATAAGACTTGCTTAAAGAAAGGGTAGATTTGGCAACATGGTATAAAACCATCAATAAATTAGTAGGAATGATATGACAAAGCACGAACTTAATTTAAGTCTAAAGAAAAATTTTTTTTTGATTTTACCAACAAATTGAATAAATTCAATAAAAACAATGTTCAAAAACTTTATTTACACTCTCTAACAATTGTTTTACTACTTTATATCCCTATCAGATTTAAAAATACACTAACTTCTGAGATTGCTGTAATGTAGTAAAACAACTGTAATTTATAGCAAACAAAGTTTTTGAACATTGCTTTTCGTGTCTTTTCATTATGGTTATTATTGTACATATATAGTTGGAACCACGAAAGTTTGCCGGTATATCAATAACGCTGCAAAATACAAACATATACCGGGATTTGTCTAATTCATCGGTAGTCACATGTGTCGAAGAAAGAAATGGCGCAAACGTTTTTCAAATGGAGTTACGCGCTACGTCTTGTCAAGAAATCGTGAAAATATAGAAACGTACGGATGTATGCAGAGCATATGTAATTATGCACACATTTGTCACGTATAATACAGATACGTGTTTTGACTTTTGACTTATGGAGTTTGTCTTTTTTACGGTTCCGATATTGTTATATTCCTTGTATATTACCGATATTATTTGTTATTATTCTAGCAGCCAATTAATCATATTTCTTTCATCATCCTTGTAAATTTACACTTAAGTAATCTACGGAAGCAGCTTTCACATTTGTTATATACAGGTTAGGTATAGTCATGCCAAGTGCACGTCTTGATTTTAATTGCCAAGACTTTGTTTATAAGTTGTTGCAATATTTTGAAGCTGAAAAATGCAATGGATGATCTTTATTGCCTGTTAATTCTATACAAGAGTTAATATTTTCATTGCTGCCTTAGAAAATAAATTTCGACAAGCATTATTTTAGAGAGTAGCCGCAGCGTTAGGTATTTCTGTTCGAACGGTGTTGAATGTTAAACTCAGGAAAGAAGCTGAAAACTGTTACCAGTAGGAATTTATAAACCAGGTAGCAAGTTGAAAAGTCGAGATATAGATGAACGAGTGAAAATAGAATTTCGTAATACAATATTATATACGATACGTACAAAGAACGTACGTACTTAAAACCTTTCCATTAGGAAATGTTTATACTACATTCTTAGAAAAACATGTCACTTTAGAAAATATCAATGCGATACTACAGGAGCAATATATCATGGATATCAGTATTTCTTCTTTGAGTCGTCTGTTAAAACATTTAGGAATTAGATTTGTGAAAAACACGCAGTGCTTTAATGGAAAAGTCATATTGCTGCACTACGATATTCCTTTTTACGCAATTTTGAAACGAATTTTGCCTCCCCTTATAAAAGGGATGTTGTCTTTCTCGATGAGACGTGGATTTTTGCTAAGAGCAATAAAGGAAGATCGTGTCACTACGTGAACACAAAGAGTGTTAGAAAACCTGAAGAATATGATGCTAAACGTTTTGTAATTCTTCATGCAGGTAATAAAGATCAATTTATTGAAAATGCAAGTTTGATATTGCTTTCGGTAATAGCGACAACTGATTATCATGGTGAAATGAACAGTGCAAAGTTTACAAGATGGGTAAATTACCAATTAATTCTAAATCCACATGAACCTTCTTTAGTCATAATAAATAATGCGGCTTACCACAGTGTATTACTTGAAAACCAACTATGTCAAAATTGGAAAAAAGCAACAATAGTTGATTGGTTGAATAACAATAATATCGACCATGAACATACGATGAGAAAATGTGAACTGCTTGAAGTAGCAAAGCGACATAAAAACCAAAAGGTTTATGAAATAGATGAATTGATAAGAAAAGCTTGCCACAAAGTACACCGAATTCCACCATACCATTATGAATTCAATGTGCAACATGTGTGTGTACGTACAAAAACGTACTAGAAGAAACATGTTGGTGAAGAGGGATATGGAGATGAAAATGTTTTAAAAATGTGGCAGCAATCTTTAAATATGATTTTTGGAAGCAATGTATTTGACATAGTGATGCATTAATAAAGAAGTGGTATGAAAGAGAAGCAAGCTTTGGCGAAGGCGAATTTGTTCTTTCTGTAAATACCGGTTCAGAATCTGATACCGATGAAGACATGTACAGTAAACAAACTATATTAGACTACTTATTTTTGTCCAGTTTTATTATGTTAAAATTTAAAATGTTATTTACTTTTTCATTTAATAAATGAACTACTTCTTCTTGTGAGGTATTTAATAATCATTTCAATAAGATTTCATAAGGCATAAATTTCTCCATACATTTGTATGTCTTTTTTCCAATGCGGTTCTTGTACTTTCTAAGGTGTTTCAGATGAGTATCATTAAGAAACCTAATACACATCTTGTTTGAAAATAAACGATTCATTAATAAACTCTTCTTTCCAATATATAGATGCTTCCTAAATATTAATAAAAACGAGTGCCTATTTTAGACATATCGATGTCATTTAACGTAACCTATAATTACAAATTTCTCAGGTTATATTAATCGTAAGTCCTAACTGATCGCGTCTGATAGCAATGTAAATATAGTATTTAATTTGACATCCTTACTTTCTGCTGACAATCTTATTTCATACGACAGTGATCACGTGATAGGAAAACATTCCTGACTTCAACTTTAGTTAAATTATTAAAAACGATGTCATCGAACTTACGAGAAACGAATTATCATTCGCAATTAAAATTTCAATTTATAAAGTATATGTGCTAACAATTGTACATAAAAAGGTTCTTCGATGGAAGTGGAACATAACGGCGAATCCTTTAGGACTTTGCGTTGGGCCCTTTTCATTTCATTCCCTTTTCCTTTTCAAATCTTTCAGTATCCGTATGCACGATAAACATACATGAAGGCACTGGTTGAAACTATAAATTTTGACGAAGATATTAAACGCACACATGTAATATTAATAACGCGTGTTCAACGAGTGAAGAATGTCGACTTCAAACGGTTTATGGCAACGCTTTATAATTATTGCTGGACGTGTGGTAGTTGTGTTTTGTGCCAGCAGAAGCTGCAGCATCACCGGCAGCGAAGCATTCACTTGCGCGCGTAATATACCAAAGCAAAGGCGATTGCAGGCATATTTGTGCGTGGCGATTACGACGCAGGTTTATGCAAGTGCTTGCGCCGTTTGTTTTAATGACAAAGGAAGCCTATTATAACTACATACATATGTAACAATCAGCGGTATTTCTGCTTTTCTATGGCTTTGTAATATGCATACTTTATCTGTTGTCGTTAAATGCAAAATGGTCTTGTTTCTAACGGCATATACATAGATGCACAAATTGTAACTTTGTGTGCTTATAATATCTGTATTATCCGATGTATTTATTTATGTGTTCTCTATAAAATAAATACGAATGAGGTTGTGGTATAATCTGCGATAAGTTTTTAGGGAATCGCAAGAAAAGTAAAGCCATTTCTAATTAATAAATGGTTGATACAAATGTAATCTCAGTATAGTTCTTTTTTAATTTATTTATCTGCATATTTTCAGACTACTCAAGTTTATTATTTTCTCCACTATTTATAAATAGAAAGCCTTTGGCCCTTACATGTCCGACGTGTTTTGCAATATACACAGTCTGTCGCAGAGAAAACCGAACTGTCTTAAAATAAAAACAAAAGTTTACTATTTTGGTAAAATTCATTTATTTTATTCAAAGTAGTCGCCTTCGGCTTCAATACAATATTTTGCACGGTCAATTAACATGTCGAATGAATTTTTAAGTTCATCATTAGTGATGTCCTTCCAGATCGCTGTCAACGCTTGTTTAATGGCTTCGACGTCGACATAACGCTGTCCTTTCATCGGCAAATGTAGTTTGGAAAATAGATTGGAGTCACAGGGGGCCAAATCTGGTGAATGGTTAAAACGACATTTGTAGTTAGAAAATGAGTGATGAACGTCGAGCGATGAGATGGTGTATTATCAAGTGACAAACGCCAGCTACCATTTTCACGATATTAAGGGCGCACACGACGGATACGCACCAAAAGACGCTTCATAACACCAAGATAATATACAGCACTGACTGACTAGTTGGTACAAACACTTCGTGCACTGTGCCTTTCCAATCATAAAAACAAATCAACATCGTCTTCACTTTTGACTTCTCCAAACGACTTTTTTTTGGTCTTTCCTCGCTTGTATGCTTCCATTCAGAACTTTAAAAGCTTGGTCTCTGGATAATATTGAAAATACCACGTCTCATCGCCAGTTACAATAGGATACCTGAAGTTTTCGTCCTTTTTTGAGTCTTTAATCAAGTCTGTACAACGTTGAATTCAGTTAGCGTGTGTGGTACAAACCTTGGACAAATCTATCTCAGTTCCAAATACTGTGACAAAATGCGATGAATTGAATCTTTGGAAATATTTAATTCAAGCATCAGAATGAGAAATGACGATTTCGGCTTATTTCTGATAAATTCACGCAAAAGTGCGATGTTATTTTGCCTAACCACACATTTTGTTGTACCAGGATGTTCGTCGTCATTTATAATAGTATTACATTCTCGGGCTCTCCGTGATGTTGGACAGAAATTTTCGAAATAATCGGCGTCTCGACGTTTCGACGACATCTCAATCACCTTCTTCAGGAGTTGTTTCATAGTGAAGCGGTTTCAGGTCGATCCTTGACTACGAAACAACTCCTGAAGAAGATGATTGAGATGTCATTGAAACGTCGAGACACCTATTCTTTCGAAAATTTCTGTACAACATCGTGAAGAGCCAGAGAATCTAATACTACTTATAGCGTGTATTTCTCGTATGTTTGTAGATAAAGCACTTAGAAGAATTTTTCGACGACAGGTAAATCATTGGACAACTGTTTACGAATAATCACTAAACACTTTTTTAGATACAGATACATGTATATCATCTACAAAAAGCCACCCAAAATTAATAAATTTTTTATGCGATGGTATTCAATCAGTGAACGTTGCATATAAAACGAAAATAACTAATTATTGAAATAATTAACAGAACACAACGAGCGAGCATTTGTAACATCGAACAGACGTAAATAACAAGCGATTGTAACAATTAAAAGAATACAAATAGCAAGCGATTGTAACAATTGATGGAACACAACTTTTGAATTTAGAATTTCCGGAATTGCAGACGCCTTATTTGTACAAGTAAACATAAGAATTTCGTCCAATTTCTTTTTAATTGCTATTTAATTGTCTGAGCGACCGTACGCCTTATATACCTGTAAGATTATAATAAACCCTTGCTAAAGCAGGTACAGACGGCATCTTTACGCCCAATTTACCGGCGCTGATTTTGACATTGGGTAGACGAAAATGAAAATAATTTATGAATGAAACCACAAGCATAAAAAGAAATTAAAGTCTTGTGGCTTGTGGCGTCGTTAGCCCGAGATGTGGTAAATTAAAATTTCTGGAATTATTTACGCGTTAAATAGGTGTACAAATGTACATTACACGTTCCTTAGAATAAGAATTTAAAAAACACAGAATATTCAATGTTAAGAAATTGTTTTAAATATCGAATAAAAAATAACGGATTTCAATATTGGATTGGCAACTAAGTACTTTCGGTTTTGTAGTATAAAATAAAACACTTTTTTTTTAAACAAAGAATAGTTTTTAATCAATTATATATTTTCCATTTTGCTCAATGACCTTTTGCCATCTTTCTTTCAGCTGCATGATTCCGCGCTCATAAAATTTCTGGTCCTTATCAGCAAAAAACTGAACCAGGTGCGAGTGAAGGTCATCGTCATTTGTGAAAGTTTTACCATTCAAAGAATTCTGCAAACTTCGAAATAAATGGTAATCAGATGGTGCTAGATCAGGGCTGTATGGGGGATGTGGCATCACTTCCCAGCCAAGCTCCAATAGTTTCCCACGAGTTGCCAAAGATGTGTGAGGCCTTGTATTATCTTGGTGGAAAACTACACCTTTCCGATTTGACAATTCTGGCCGTTTTTCTTTGATTGCTTCATCCAGTTTTATTAATTGTTGACAGTAAACATCAGAATTGATCGTTTAGTTCCTTGGAAGCAGCTCAAAAAACACAACATCTTTGTAATCCCACCAAACTGACAGCATGATCTTTTTTGGATGCAATTCAGCTTTCGATGTGGTTTGAGCTGGTTTATCGTGTTTGCTCCATGATCGTTTTCAAATTATGTTACTGTACAGGACCCATTTTTCATCACCAGTGATGATTCTTTTTAAGAAAAGATCGGTTTCATTTCGTCTAAGGTGCATATCGCAAAAGTTTGTGTTAAATGAATTTCTTTCAATTCGTGAGGTACCCAAATATCAAGCTTCTTAACTAGCCCAAGACATTTTAAATGTTTTTCAATTGTTGTGTGCGATACATGTAGCCTCTCCGTAACCTCTCGAACAGTTATATGACGATCCTCTTCAATTATGACTTTAATTTGGTCATCATCAACTTCAGTAGGCCGATCAGAACAGAACGTTGCTCATCTTTGAGGGAAAAATCTCCAGAACGGAATTTTTTATACCAATTCTGACACGTGTGCTCTGTTAAGCAATTAGCACCATAAACTTCACATATCTTTTTGTGAGCCGCAGCAGCTTTCTTTCCTTTACGGAAATAAAATAGTAAAATATGTCGAAAATGTTGGTTTTTGCACTCCATTTAAAATTAACCCACAACTAATAGCTTTAATAAAAATCACGTACTACTTGCTTCTGAAGTTACGTCGATGTGACTAGTATCACGCGACAAACGGTAAAGTACAGTACTAACATACGTTATACAAAAAATAAAGCAACGGTCTCTATCAGTAAAAACCGAAAGTACTTAGTTGCCAACCCAATATGTACTTTTTGCATGAAAACAACTTTTTTCTTTGATTTTAAACTAACTAACGTCAATCATAAAAACAATTACTAAAAATCGTCCCGTAAATTATTTTTAGTGTTGACAAAAACATTTACTGGAATGTTCGGACATTTATATGTCAATCGTTAAAATAACACACACTGGAAAAAAAGCTAAAAATGCATCGGCAAAAAATTTCCTGTAACAGTCATTTCGTTGATAAGTGACAGTACGTTAACTATGTGTATACATATGTATATACATATTATTATGATATATTAACAAGGCATATAGGAAAAGTTAATTTCATAAGTAACAATTAAAGCATATAAAATTTATAGGTCACGAAATTTAAGGACGTTTGTAGATATTTGAATCTGAACGGGCCTGAATTTTATATATTTTAAATAAATTTCATGTATTATTATATTTAATTCTAAACACTTATTGCTGATAATACACAGTCTGTTGCAGAGGAAACCGGACTTTTTAAAATAGTAATTTTTAGTGGCGCCATCTATTGAAAATATATGCGCCGTAAGGTAGATCTTTCACCAATGCTATGTCAAAATATCATGACATTTGCATTATTAGAAGCAGAGAAATTGCACATAAAGTAACAGTGTGTGTTTGGCATTTGTCGAAAAATAAATTTTGAACAAAGAGCAAGTAAAGTCTGTTTTAAACTCGGTAAATCGTGTACTGAAACGTTTAATTTGATGAAACAAGTGTATAGTGATGCGTGCTTATCACGTACGAGTGTGTATGAGTGGTATAAACGATTTAAAGACGGTCGTACGGATATAAAGTGCAAAGAAAATCCGTAGTTACGGGAAGTAACATCGAACTTGTGCGTGAATTTATCAGAAATGAGCCAAAATCCTTATTGCGATATGTGGGAATGGAATTAAATATTTCCAAAGTTGTGCAATGTTTGAACCACACAAGCTAACTGAATTCAACATTTTACAGATTTGAAAAAAGGCAAAAGCTTCAGGTATTCTATTGTAACTGGCGATGAGACGTGGTGTTTTCTATATCATCCAGAAACCAAGCGTCAAAGCTCTGACTGGAAACATCCAAACGAAGAAAGACCGAAAAAAAGTCGTTTGGAGAAGTCAAAAGTGAAGACAATGTTAATTGGTTTTTATAATTCGAAAGGTATAGTGCATAAAGGGTTTGTACCAACTAGTCAAACGGTCAATACTGTATATTATCTTGGTGTTATGAAGCGTCTTTTAGAGCGTATCGTCGTGTGCGTCCTCAATATCGTGTAAATGGTAGCTGGCATAATGGCTGGCATCTCATCACTCAACGCTTATCATTGATTTTTGATCTAGAAATGGCATTTTGAGTATCAACCATTCACCGTATTCACCGGATTTGGTTCCCTGTGATTTTTGTCTATTTTCCAAACTACATTTACCGATGAACGCTGGTGAAGTTGTAACTGTCAATGGTGATCGATATCGTCGGATGATAACCGAATTTTTGTGGCCTGAATTAATGAATATTGATCCAGAGGATACGTGGTTTCAACAGGATGACGCTACACCTCACTTTGCACACGCATCTCAAGAAACGGTGATGTTAATTGGCCACCAAGATCGTGTGATTTGACACGGTTAGAATTTTTTCATTGGGGTTATGTGAAAAGTCAGGTTTATAAAAACAATCCACAATCAATTCCTGCTTTGAAAGATGAAATTATTCGTGTCATTGGTGAGATAGAGCTTCAATTATGTCAAAATGTCATTGAAAATATTTTAGCAAAAGAGTGGACGTCTGTGGAGCTGCAAGAGGAGGCCATTTGGCAGATATTATTTTTCGCATATAAATGTCATAACTCATACTTCAATTATCAATAAAAAGATTTTGAAAGTGAATGTGTTATGTGTTTTATTTATTCTTTAAAAAAACCGCGAAATTTGAAACATCCTTTACTTACATATATTACTTTCTATTTGACATTCATAATATTTAGATACAATAAAATTATCTATCTAATACTACAGAAACTTTCACATCGAGGTTCGGAATTTAACCAAATTTTACCTGTGATCAGGAAGAAGTACCTTCTAAACACGTAAACTATGTTTTCCCATTACCGTTCTACACTTAGTTCGACTGGCTTGTATAGTATTTATAATGAAGAACATAGTTTCCTTTGACTCACTTAATTACCGTACTACAAGGTAACATCCAACGTGAAAAGGTAATTAAGATATACACCTTCCTTACATGAGCTTCAGCGATCAGTGTGATTACGAATAATAAAAGTTAACGTTGTCGTTACGGTATATGCGTGTTCTAATTCCTGAAAATACCAGATCAAAAAGACACATCCACGAAGATGTATTATCGGGGTGTGTGTAGGTCGTGTTTTGCCTATAATTTCAAAACATACACTCAATGATACGCCATTTCATCGTCAACGGCAATGCAAATATGCCTCGTGAATACCACTAATTAATTTGATAATAAATCATTCCGGGAGACAGCTTAATTACTCTCGTAGTTTGTGGAGCTTCTTCAATATTATTACGGTGTCCTCTCCGAATCCGAATTTGATCCATATATTATACAGAAATTTGTTTTTACGGAGAAACAGTCCGATCGAACAGGTTTTTCTCTCGATCACAATTAACAATCTCGTTAGGTTAAACGTCTGGTTGCGTAATGGTTGCTCCTCACTCGCTGTTACGTCCAGATATAACGAAATGTTATGGGAATGATGATGGTATCTCGACAGGTTTTCAAATAAGTTTATGATACAATAATTAAAAGCGATTTACTCTGTTCTTCGGGAAGATTGGTAGGATAAAAAGACCGTTTTACCGCTTTCATCTGTACCTAAAATAATTTACGTTTGATAAATTCCAATAGAAAAATAAAAGAGAAATGTTCTTGTATTTTTAAGTCAGCCATGCAAACTTGTCAAATTATACGTATTTTTACTGAGACTTGAAACGATTAAGACACTTTGTGTTATTCTTTGATATGGAAAATTTATAAACAAAAAGAATTGTGCACAAATTAACAGAATTAATTATAAAGCTACAAAGGGTACTAGGAAAGTTTTGCAATACAGATTTGTTTATTTGATTTTTTCAACGTAATTTCCTCTACACTCAATACACCTCTCCATCCTCCGAAACCAATTCTTAAACCAGTTCTGCCAAGTTTCACTAGGGAGTAATGCACATTCGTTGTCCCAAGTCCGCAGAAGGTCCTCATCACTGGAAAAACGCCTCCCTTTTAGTTTCATTTTCACATGCGGGAACAGTGCAAAGTCGCAGGGAGCAAGATCTGGACTGTAGGGAGGGTGCTCAAAAAGTTTCGATCCTGTCGTGGTCAAATATTCGGTGCAGACTTTGGCGCGGTGAGCTGGAACATTATTGTGATGGAAAAACCAGGTGTCCATTCTTAACTTAGGCCGTAGCTTCTTCATAAATCCAATGACTTTAGGCAGGCACTCTTCAGTATACCACTTAGCTGTGACTGTCTTCTGTGTGTCCAAAACGACGCGTTCCACAATTCCACTCGATTTGAAAAATAAAATTCTTCATTTTCTTCTTTACAGATCGGGATTTTCTGTCAATTACGAATGTGTCCTCATCATCAAAGATCCAAACTTTGTTTTGATCTTTGGTCGGCACATGCATATTTTGTTAACTCAACGGTGGAAAGTCCCAATAAAAAAGAGTAAAGATTGTAACTAGAACAAATCGACATACATAAAAAACATAAAAAAGAAAAGAATAACGTTTATTCATTAAAATAAAGAAAATATTATTTTTTAAACAAATGCTTTTCCTGCATATGTCTTTTTATTGCATCCATCATTACATATATTTTATTCTATTTTACTTAATCAGAAAAACATATATAATTAGAAAACAAATCACAGTTGTTAAAAGTAGGTATACATTATTATTTATATGTATCTAATGATACACAAAAACAAATTTGCCAGGGCGTCACGCTATGTTAAATAATAAATGATACCGGGAACGAGGGTATATTGATTTTTTGAAATGATCCTCTTGTTTTTAGAAGAGTATATTGTATTCTAAGTGTTTGTTGGAATACTGCGAAATTACAAACACTTTATGAACTTATTCAGTGCGTTTGATAATGGTCGTTGTCCCAAACTACGAAACTACGACATTATTAATTTATTACAAACAACGTGCAAGAGTCTACATAGAAGACTATGATACGTTCATTCCAATCGGGGAGCAAATCATGCAGGTATCTACGCTCATGACGTGCAGCGCAATATTTTCTTCTTTATTAATAATGTTGCTACTTCTAGTTAGGCCTTCAGGTTTTCTCACCTATATACATATATACACTACCGGTCATATTTATTTGCCCACCCTTAGTTTTAGCCAAAATTATTAAACTATCAAATGTGTACTGAAAATTTATTTATTGTACCAATACAATAGTGTAAAATAAACATAAAATAGTTACATTTTTCTTATATAAAAACTTTATCATTAATTATTATTAAATTTTGCTCTCATCAATGTGCCCACCTTTATTTTTGATAATTGCGGCACATAACCGCGGCATCCTTTCAATTAATTTTTGCAGTGTATCTTCTGTAATTTGTGCCCAGGCTTCTTGAAGTTGTTCCCACAGTACAGTGGTGGATGATAGAGCACGTTCTCGAACCTTCCGGTCCAATTCTTCCCAAAGAAGCTCTATTGGGTTCAGATCAGGACTTTGAGCTGGCCATATCATTATAGAGATTTGCCCTTGCTTTTCTAGTTGACGCAAGTAATCGCCACACAATCTAGAAGTGTGTTTGGGATCGTTGTCCTGTTGAAATACAAAGTTTTCGCCAAGAATCCTTAGTCCTAAAGGAACAGCGTTATTTTCTAAAATTTCCTTGTAGCCTTCTTTTCTTAGGATTCCCTCAATTTTGACGAGATCGCCTACAGATCTGCCACAAAAACACCCCCAAATCATTACTAAACCTCCTCCATGTTTTACGGTAGACGCAATACATCCTAGCAGTACTCTTTCTCCTGCGGATCTTCTTACGAATATTCGCCTTTTACTACCGAAAAGTTCCAACTTCGATTCGTCTGTCCACAACACATTATTCCACTGATCAATCGTCCAATTCTTATGTTCTTTCGCCCGATTTAGTCCTTTTATCTTGTTTTGCTTTCGTAGTAGTGGTTTTCGCAGAGCAATTCCTCCGTATAAACCCGCTTGCCTTAACCTTCTCTGTACCGTGGACACACTAATTGGTTTAGCACGCGCTCTATTCATTTCAGCAGCAATTTCTAGTGCTGTTTTTCGTCTATCGCGTCTACTCATCCGTATTAGATGCCGGTCATCTGCAGATGTCGTCGCATAGCGTCGACCAAAAATTCATTTGCTGGAAAATGTACCACTTAATACAAATTTTTTAACGATATAATCAACGGTTCTGTGATTTAATCGTAATTCTTTTGCAATTTCGCGATTACTTTTACCCGTACGATGATAAGCAATTATCATAGCACGCACTTCAACAGATAATTTCTTCGTCTTCGGCATTGCATTAAAATATTCACAATAACTCTCTAATTCACTGTTTTCGCAACAAAAGATGAACGATGACTGACATAAAATTTATTTTTCTTTTTGAATAACACATCCTAATATTGTAATTAGTTAGTACAATAACACAATATTGGTAATACCTTTCGGAAATGCAGGTAAAACTGTTAATACTGTAGGGATTAGCCTATATAATATTTATGGTATTTTTCCAATTTATGACACCTTTACGATATATCATAAACAATTAAAGATTTTCGTAGAGATTCATATGGAATTACTTCCACTAATAATACTGTTGAATAATTATAATACAGATTTTTCGAAAGATAATCCGTATTTCAGGAAACACATAAAATTGGGGTGGGCAAATAAATATGACTGGTAGTGTATGTCAGTGTATACTTTTCTAAATATAATAATATATCATTGTATCTGGATATATGCATTTACATACGTTTTAATATCAACAATTAATATAAAACGCATGTTTAAATATACAGCAATATTTTTTATTTTCAAAGGCCTTTATCATTAACGAACGTGCTGAAAAGATAAAATATGTGCTTTGTTTTATTGTACTTATTTATTCGTGGAAATTTGCTGAGATAGACATTAAACACTGTTCCTAGAAATGATCTTTGTTTAATAATATTGAAATTTGATCATATACGTGCTGCTGTAAAAACAAAAGTGTTTTGTTTGTACATACATATAGTTCCATAACTAATCTGTGGATAAAAAGCCCTGAATTAATAGACGACAATGAAATGATTTTTATATTGTATGCTAAATCTGTTACTCACTTATTAAGTTATTATATACTTTAAAGGCCCCTTTAAACGATCAATATTATTGAGCAATATTAAAAATTGGGCAATAATATTGACCGTCTGGAAGAAATATTGACGGTTTGCACAATGATTGAGTGAAGTTTGAACAAAGTTGAAATATTATTGCACAATGTAAAAATATTGTTCCGTCTAGAATTGTTATTGCGCAATATTGGTTAGTTGCTTTTAGGACGTCTCCTTGTAAAGTGCGTAAATAAAAATAAGTACGTGATTAAATAATTAATTATGGCTAGTAAGAAAAAAGACAGTAAAAACAATGAACGGGCATTTCTAATAGAATGTATACAGTTATATCGACAGTTACCAGCATTATGGAAAATAAAATCCAAAGAATATAGTGACAGACAGCAAAAGAACGAAGCATATAACATTCTCTTGGAGAAATACAAGGAACTGTATCCAAATGCAGACAAGGAAGAATTAAAAAACAAATTCAACTCCCTCAAAACGAACTATAGGAAGGAATTTAAAAAAATAAACGACAGCAAGAGGTCTGGCAAGGGCGCAGATGAAATATACGAACCAACCTTATGGTATTTCGATGAGTTAGGTTTCTTATACGATCAGGAAACTCCAACAGAATCAGTAAATACTATACAAGATGAGGAAATCGACAAGAACTCTGTTTCGGAAAATGTAAGTATTTCTTTATTGAATACAATAAATACATTTTAAAATGTACATAGGTAATGATAGATATGATATTTATTGTTTTTTCAAATTCGATCTTGCCATGAAACCTTTCCATCGGTGTTGAAGTATTCACAATAGTCGTCTCTTATTTTCTTTGCAACTTCTGATGAGTTTCTATTTCTTCCACGATGTAGATCGACAAGGTTCACGGTTGATCTCCAATTTCCGTCCACAATTTCGCCCGTTGCTAAATTTTCATTGTCAACAGCGCCTTCGGAAATATATTGGCATTTAGTATTCTTTCTCAAATAATTATGCAAATAGCAGCAAGCTAAAACAATAGTTCTAACTTTTTCAGGAGCCAGCATTACAGGCCTTTGAAAAATGCCAAATCGTGCACAAAGTATACCAAATGCATTTTCAACTATTCGACGTGCACGAGATAAGCGGTAATTAAAAATACGTTTCTCTGCGTTTAATGCAGATTGGCTATACGGCCTAATTAAGTTAGTACTCATAGCAAAGGCCTCATCTCCGACAAATACAAATGGAAGTATTTTTGAAGTTTCAGGTAATCTTTCAGGTTCCGGTAGATTCAAAGAATTGTCAGTTAGTAATTGCCCAAATTTTGAATTGCTTAGTACTCCTCCATCTGAAACTCGGCCGTTAGTTCCTACATCAACCATAATGAACTCGTAGTTTGCATTTACTACAGCATCATTATAATACTAAAAGTACTTTTATAGTTGTAATAATACGACCCAGAATCCGCTGGTTGCTGTATCAGCACATGCTTGCCGTCTATTGCCCCCAGACAATGGGGAAAATTCCATCGCTCCTCAAATCTATTTGCTTCTTGCTTCCACTCCTCTGGAGATTTTGGCAACTGAAAATTAGAAATTAATTAACAATATTATTATTATTTGTTTTTGTAATAATTGCAATGTGATAATTTATTTTTTAGGTTGAAGCTTTATCGGTTTCGACTCTTTCTGACATACAACAGTCTGTTCCCGGTGCATCGCATAGCAAGAAACGCAAAAAAACCAATCGCAGCGATGAACTTTTGGAATTGGCGTGTGAACGTTTGAAGAAAAAAGAGGATGATTATGACTTTATTGCTAAAACATGGGCTAGTGATTTAAAAAAGATGGATCCAATGCAACAACTTCTGGCAAGAAAAGCCATTAATGATATTTTGTTGGAGGGACAGTTGGGTACTCTCCATCGAAACTCCGTTAAAATCAATCATGAAGAAAGTAGTAGAGCATCTACACCGCATAGTGGTGCGGCTGTGGGCTATAGTAACCCACCCTCTGTTGGTTACAGTAATCAACATTATTTTAATATTACTCAGCCAGTGTTGCCAATGGAACCACAGGAAACTTCTTCATCCTCAGCTTCTACTTTTTATTCCAACTTTACCACATAGTTAGATTTTGTAACAATGCATAATAATTGTATTATTTTACTAATAAAATAAGTTTGAATTTAATTTTTGCTTACCTGTATAAAATTGTTGAGTGTTTTTATTATAGCTTTACAAGTCTCTATAACGATGCAGCTTATAGATTGTGGAGATATAGCACTACTGAATTTTAGGCCTTGAAATGTATTTCCCGTCGCTAAATACCGCAAGGTAATGATAAGCGCTGACTTGCTGGTATAGCTTCCCGCATATTCGTATTCTTTTTTTCGATCAGTGGAGTAAGCAATGTGAGCAACTCGTAAAAAGTTGATGCATCCATCCGCAAATAATTCTTGTAATCACTTGGTTCACTAAATCTTAAGTCATTTAGAAGATTTTCATGAGTATAAATTGACCTTTTCCTGTACCATTCTTTTGTCCAGCGCCGTGTTTTCTTTTTTTTAAAGCAAAAGAAAGTGCGATAGCTACGCAAGCAGTTTCAGCGTCAGTCAAAATACCGTAAACAGCAAAAGAATTCGTACTACTAAATCATAATGCACGAAATATTGTGCAATATTATTGAATAATGTAGGGTAAAAGGTATTGTACAATATTATTGAACTCGAAAAATATTGCTCAATAATATTGATCGTTTAAAGGGGCCTTAACACGTTATGATACTGGTTATTAAAAATACACAGACTACACATTAAATCACTTTAATATGGTGAAATTAATACATGTACTATAATTTTGAGTAGACAGTTATAAATAGTCGAATAATTACAATAATTCATTTATTGTAACTATAACCACTAGAAAAAGCTTATTATTATTTGTTAAAAAGTCGATGGTATACACAGTACTGTGCAAAAGAAAGAAGCGCCTAACAATATTTTCCAAAACTTATTTACTAAAACGTTATAATTATTGGCTTAATTTAATTTATATTACTTCATACATCTTTCCGAGAACGATTTACTTGTTGGTAGAAATATAATCACTGAAAATTTCCACGTTTATAACATCATATGTCCGCGTACGGTTGAGATCGACCGGCCGATAAGAGGATTAAAGTAATAAATTTTATTGCACCACAATGCTCTGCAATAAAATTTCAAGGGAGAGTTATTTCTCTATAAGATTTTATTTTTAATTCAGTGGTAGAAACGATACAGAGCGGTTCCACAATAGAATTTATTTAGGTTCCTAAAAAACGCGCCTACGAGTGGAATTTTCATTTTAAGAAAAAATCGTGAGCTGTAAATTGTTATAGTAGATAGAAAATATCTAGAATAGCTTTATTAGACAGAAGTAAAATTAGTGTTTTACACCAAAGGGGTTATAGTCAAGTGAAAATGGGCGCATCGCAATTCGTCCGAATTAAGTAGATGGACCCAAGGGTCAGAAAAGGTGATGGCGTAACTGGTCCGATCAGATGATAAGCCGGGTAAGGGTCGGCTAATACAGATAATCAAATAAATTAATAAGAACCCATATGATAGGCACTTTAAAAATTGTTGAAGATCTTATTAAAGATAAAAATTCAAATGTTCTTTCCAGATATGAATTTGTATGTAAAATTTCACAGAGATATAAAGTTCGCTAACTTTCATTGTAAATATTTGTTCAATGTAATTATATTATTATATGTATTGTATATATTACGCCATTATTATATTCTATTCTATAAAACATTTTTTTTTATTTTTTATCCTGTCCTCTTTCCGAATAAACGAACTAAACGTACCTCAATCAACTGCATACATATATTATTGTTTGATGAAATTTCGTTTTAACCACTGCATTCGTATTGTATTTATTTTCGGGCGGTTTCTGGTTTAGTAGTATATCAACAAGGTATTAAATTATTTTATTATGATAAGAGGATAATTCAGGTAATGACAAATCGGACGAATTCAGCCATCCGATCGGACGAATTACGTTATAGTTTTGCAGGTAGTTTTTGAAATCGGACGAGTTACGAACCGCCCGTGAAAATATCAAGGATAGTGAAATGTTCCCGGTACGTCGTGCAACAAACAATAAAAAGAATGACAAGAACCGGCAGTGTAAGTGATAGACCAAAGAGTGGACGTCCAAAAAAGCTCGGTAAAGCTGATGCACAGTTTTTAAAACTTAGTTCCTAAAGAAATCGTAAGAAAGTTAGCGCAGAACTAGCTCAAGATCTTGCGCGAACATCTGGTACTTCGGTACATGCTTCAACAGTAAGGCGATACTTGCTCAGATCAGACTTGAGGGGATACGTGGCCGTAAGAAATACCTTACTGCGATTAGGTAATAGAGGGAAACGATTAAAATATGCCAAAGACCACAAAACTTGGGGATCTAATGAGTGGCGACAAGTACTATGGATTGACGCATCTAAATATCAATTATTTGGAACGAACAGACGTATGTTAGACGACAGCCTGGTAAATCGTTATTGGAACCATGTTTACACACTACCATAAAGCATGGAGGAGGCAATATCCAAGTTTGGGGTTGTACTTCGGCAGCAGATGTGGGTAAAATTGTAAAAATAGAGGGTAAATCAACTGGTGAGAAATACAGAACACTATTAGAAGAACATGCCGTACCATCAGGGCAGCGACTTATTGGCAATAACTTCATTCTACAACAAGATAATGATCCCAAGCATACCTCAAAACTTTTGAAAACTTATTTAACACAGTAGGAAGCAAATGGGGTATTGCAGACTGTGACATGGCCACTTCAAGGTCCTGACTTAAACATTATTGAGCATGTGTGGGATTATCTTGAGAAAAGTGTGCCTTCAAAAACACAATTTTGACTGTACCAACAAACGAGTGGAAGAACTGCCTCCAGAGTTGGTTCGAGCGCATGCAAAAGTGCATTAATCTTCGTGGAGAATACTTCGAAAAACAATGAAGTCTTTAAAAGCTATCTATCTGTTTTATCCCAGTTTTATGTGCAAAACTTAAAAGATAATCCACGTAAGACCAAAAGAATTTTAAATCTTATCCTATTTTTAATATCCTTCATCTGTTGTTTATATATCATCAAAATTACATATTATACTTAAAAAGTGTGCTAATGCGCTTAAAATTGTGAAAATGTAGAACTTGTGTTTCTCTTAGTTCATTTAAATAGTAACAAATCGTTTATTTAAGTTCTCAAAACCGGAAGTTCAGCTTTTTAATTAATTCGTGGCAAATTTTTCCTAATTGTATTTTTAATTACATTTTTTGTCGTTAATTTCGTACATCCAGGTCACAAAATCATGATATAAGTTCACCTTCACTATTTCAATAATTTAACGACTCGAAATGGGAAGTTCCTCATTATTAACACAGAGAAATAACTTCTATTATTTCTCTTTTCGTATAAAGCAATTTGATTAACATTTAATTATGTTTTAATGTGGTCGGCATATTTATATTTATCTTTCTTAATTAGCTACGGTACAAACAGAAAGAGAGATTGTTGTTTTTTAATTCACAACAAAAATAATATAGCAGCGGCGTGTTTAATTTCAACAAAACGTAATTATCCAATTACAATATCAGGAACCGAATTGAATTGTTGAAAACACGCGTCCTCCATTGTTTGGTAAATATGTTTGTGACTCTTTCCGAAGGGAAATACAAGAGACTTGTTCGTTGTGTAAATTTTCGAATTAATACAACGTTTCAAGAGACATTGTATGTAAACTCGGTATGGGTGGGCTGCGTCGACAATGCTCCATTTAATTAGCTAATAAACAATGAAAGGTTTTGTTTTTGTTCCTGACGTTTTGCCGTTCAATGAAATCGTCATTCTTTGCAAAGTGTACTGTTACCAGGTTTATTAATGGCGTTCATATACTCAATGAAAAGGTGGAGGTTGTCCTGAAAAGTTGAAAATTACGATACATACATACATACATACATACAATGACAGTCAAAATGATGCAGTGCTATAAAAATTTTGTATTGTTGAAATTATATAACAAGAAGTAGTTTTTGAAAGAGAATTAAACACATTGCGGTTTTGCAAGAATATTATATATTGTTATAACAAAATTAAAAGACAATTCATTGAACACAATTAATAACAAGGACTATGTTAAAAGCTCCTAAATCAATGTCACAGTGAAAATGATGCAATCAAATATACAGCGGAAAAAATCCACATGTCGGTGGTTCCCTTTTCTTGAAAAGTGCATGAATTCATTTTTTGCGTGAATTTCAGTCGAGTGACAGTTAGTGTTAGCATTAGTTCAAATGAGATGGATCGACAAACAACAGTAGAGGAACGAAATCTTGTTACTTTTCGTTTTAAAAATAAAAAAAACGCCAAAATGAAATAGCAAAAATCTTAAACATAAATAAGTTCGTCTACCATCCAGCACATCACTCAACGTTATGCTTGAAACAATAGAATAAAGAATAAAGGTAGAGTAAGTACAAGAAAAACATTTAACGAACACGATAAGCGATGGATTGTACGAACTTCGAAACAGAATTCGTTTTTGAGTGCCCCAAAGTTGACATCTGAAGTAGAAATGGTACTTGGTAAAGAAGTTAATCCGGAAATGGTTCGAGGGGTTTTGCAAAATGCCGATTTGTACGACTCCAAAGAAGGCGAAAACCGTTTCATCTGCAGGCAAGGTCATGGCATCGGTTTTTTTGGAATGCGCGTGGAATAATTTTCATTGACTATCTTAAAAAAGGAAGAACTATCAACGGCGAGTATTTTGCGAACTTATTGCAACGTTTGAGCGAAGAAATCAAGCAAAAACGTTTCATCAAGACAATACATCAGCTCACAAATCCGATATTGCAATGGCCAAAATTAATAAATTAAAGTTTGAATTAGTACCTCATGCACCCTATTCGCCAGATTTAGCCCCGTTGGATTCTTTTCTGTTCCCAAACTTTAAAAAATGTGGTCAAAGATTTTCCAACGATGAAGAAGTGATGTCGATAGTTAATGGCTATTTTGAGGAGCAAGACAGTTCTTATTATAAAAAGGGTATCGAACTTATTGCTGGGAAAAGTTTATAGAGCTGAAAGGAGATTGTGTTGAAAAATAAATATATTTTTCTCCAAAATTTTTGTGCTCTTTTTATTGGGTCGGGTACTTTTGGGACCACCCTCGTAATGCTAATGCCACTATAAGAAAAAAAGTAAGGTAAATACACTGCATATCACCGCAAAATTGACTATACAGGTATTTTCCCCAGTATACAAATATACTCATACGTACCTCAGATAGGGGAATACCCATTGTATGTGTTATTCAGATTGTTTTATGAAATATTATAGAATATTGAAGTAGTGTTCAGGTAAATTTCATTATGATAACAGTATCTATAGAGCACAAACAACTCGAAAGCTTATAATTAAGTTATGTTGTAAAGAAAAATCGTCAAGGCAAATAGATAGTTTAGTAGGTAGGACTCAGTTCACCATTCAAAAAATAATAAATATAAATATGAACGAACATTACAAAATAAATCAGATCGTGGTAGAAACGTATACTAAGTGCTCAAAATGAACGATTTATTATAAGCTAAAATTATAAGTAATCCCAAGCTAAGTGTCCTTAGATTCTGTTATTTTCACATAGATAAGGGGCCTGCAGCTGGAGCAATAATGCACGGCAAGGCATAGTTTAACATAATACGGAGATATGACAACATCATTATGCCATAAATTTAGACGGCTTTCCTTAGAAATCTAAACAGTTCTATCGTCATACAGGTTATCATAGTAACTTAATAAAGATCATCTTGCATACGGAAAAACTGCGAATAATAACTTTTGAATTATATTGAAAAACTTATTAATTACAAACTATTTAATATTACATTTTATTAGTATTTAGTATGTTATTTGTTATTTGTTAGATAAGTTAATAGACGAACATTTAGTTATTATATATGTACGCACGGAAACTTTTTTGGTGTTGACGAAAATCACATTGAGAAGGTTTCGATGTGTTTCATCAACTTACCTACTTGTTTCTCTAAATTTGTTATCATTTCAGAGCACTTAAGACCATACTATCTTCTGGGCTTCCGGGCTGGAACCGCGTCACTGGTATAACTGCGGACGTTTCATACCCACTCGTATGGGAGTCGCACTGAAACTAAGTTTCAGTGCGACAGACAGTAGCAGTAGTTGAGCCCTGAAGATGTCCCATACGAGTTGATACGAAACGTCGGCAGTTATACCAGTGATGCGGTTCCAGCCCGGAAGCCCAGAAGAAGATAGTATGGACCACGACCGCGGAAATCTACGTACCAGATTTACTTATGACCATAATTTACACGTGTAAAAAAGAAGCAAAATATATTACGTAAAAAATTATTAAATCTTTAATATTTTAGTGTAAGATGTACGTAGACTTTTCAACCGACTGTATATATGTTAGACTTAAATTGATATTTGCAACTTTTCTATAATAAAACAACCTAACTTATGACGTATCATTTATAAAACAGAAAAACGAGTGTTTTGCTTATCAAAATCATTATTTTGCCACAGCATCTCATTAAATATGAAATTGTAATTTTTCAACGAATGATTCTTTTACAGAACAACCCTTGTACACCACTGACACTTATCTGTGTTCTCATAACTCAAACAACGGGTGAGCTGAACATAACGTTGTGTTTTTTTCGAAATCATCGCTTAAAATTAATTATTAAAATGCATTACTTGCAAATACACTCGTCTAATGAAATACTAAATAATTCGTAGTTTATACGCCAGGGGCATTCTCGCCGGTTCAGCTATATTGTTTCCAACACCGAATCTGCTTGTTTCATTTGACAAAACTTTATAATTCAATTATCTTACCGCTAAATGTATGCAATATTATTAGCGTTAATAATTTTGGAGATCAATACAACCTGAAAATATGTGAGAAAGAAGTATTAGTTAATAGTTAATGCTGGACACAAGACTAAAGAGCCTAGAAATTTAAAAAGTTGTAATAGACACTACTTTTCGTTATATGGGGGAAGATTTATGAAATCTTTGCAAACGTTCGGGAATATTCAAAACGAAATGAAATTACGTAACACCTGGAGAATTATTACCTTAATTTTTACGCACAAATTCTACAATTTGACAACTTTTTACTGGTATCGGGTGACTCATTTGGAGGTACTTTTTCAAAAATAAAAAATAATAAAAACTTCAATTTTATCGGATATTCTTTACTATCATACATAAGAGCTATTCTTGACATTTACTTTTTAAAAATTATTTACTTCAAATGTTGGCTGGAACTGCACCTAATATAGTTCATTCTGAAATTCCAATTTTCGATGACGCGTTCGAGCATTTCAGGTAGTATTTAACGAATAATGTGAGTAATGGTACCTTTCAATTACTCAATCGTATCTGGCTTATCCAATCACCCATTATGTGTAACTTTTATATTTACCAGGTGTACCGAAAAGGAATTACCATTTTGTTCGTAAAAAACTATATAATTTTCAAGAAAATGGAAGAATTTATTTATTCGAAGTATTGGCCATTTGATTTTACACATCTTGCCCATCTTTCAGATAATTTATACATATATACCATACTAAAAAGCTGTTTGTCCTTTGAGCAAAATAACTTCTTTGAAATTGGCAAGTGCTGCTCTGCAAGCGCTTGTCCCATTGATCCGAAAAGGTGATAATCGGACGGGGGCAAGATCTGGAGAGTACGGCAGGTGCGATATTATGGCCCATCCAAGTGCTTTCAGCGCTTCCTAGGGCCCGTTTTACTGTATGAGACGGCGCGTTATCGTGCTATAAAATTACTATCAATACATGGTTCAAATAACCATCAGTATTAACTGTTTCACCAGGTTTCAACAGTTCGTAATACACCACGCCGAAATATATCCATTTTTCATCACTTGGCACTATTCGATGCAGAAATAACTTCCGATCATACCTTTGGAGCAACATTTCACAGATGATTTTTCGATTTTCCATTTGCCGGTTATTTAATTGATGTGAAACCCATTTTCCCATCTTCTGGATTTTTCCCATTGCTCGTAATCGGTCGCTATTCGTTCCTTGGGCCACATTTAAGGCTTCTGCAACTTGTTTTCGTGTTTGGGTCGGGTCTTCATCTAATAACTCCTGCTTTTTCTATCTACCAAAATGTTCTTTGCCTTGCACATCGAAATCAACACTTTTGGTTTGTCGAAACCACGCCTCACATGTTTTTATGGTTGAAGCATGCTCACCATAAGTTTCCACCAGCAAACGATGATTTTCAGCGGCTTTTTTCTTTTGATTAAATAAGAAAAGTAATGCGTACTGCAAATGCACTTCTTCAAGCACGAAACTCCACATTTTCAAAGAGGTATAAATCTATGACATTTTTACTTTCTCAAAATCTACCATGTATGGCTTTGAAGCTTGATGTCAGTAGAATAAGATGACATATGTGTCAAATCATAATATTGCATACTTAGCCTAGCGACGGTAATAACTTTCCGGTACATCTGGTGAACCCTTAATTTTTATTCTATGAGTAAAATATGATGAAGCTTATAAAAAAAAATAATATTCACCACATTAATTACGAGCTCTTAAAGTAAAGAGGTTTATAAATTAATCTAGCAATATTTCATATACCATCCTGGCATAAGTATTTACAATTTTATAACTAATACAGAATCCTTTACATCCAAGTACTAATACTTATATACGATTAGAGTTTTAATTAGCCAGTATTGACATAATATAGAATTACTGGTTTCTTTTCAAATATAGATACATATATTTGAATATATGTGTATCTGTATTCATTGTGGTGGCATCCAACACATGATTAATATTCCTTGTTAGAGGCTTATTCAACTTAATCTGCTTTTAGAGGTGGCGTAATAAATTTAAATCTTTCACGCGTAATATTTTAAAAGATGTGTCTGTACCTAATATAAATTTATGTGGATGCCACCTACCAGAAAAATACGTGGGTTACACAATTTTATTAAAAAAGTACAAGCATATGTAATTCTATTTATGTATAACCGTTGAGACATTGTTTTTATTTTTATGTACACACAGACTGTCGCAGAGAAAACCGAATTTTTTAAAAATAGTAATTCTTAGTGGCGCCATCTATTTAAAAAAATATGCGTCGGCAAGGTAGATCTTTCATCAACATTATGTCAAAATATCTTGACATTTGTATCATTAGAAGCAGAGAAATTGCACATAAAGTAACAGTGTGTATTTGGCATTTGTTAGAAAATAAACTTTGAACGAACAGCAAATATCAAGTTCTGTTTTAAAGGCGGTAGATTATTACAAACAATTTAATGACGGTCGTACGGACATAAATGACGATGAACATCTTGTGGTTACGGAAAGTAACATAGAACTTGTATGTAAATTTATCAAAAATGAGCCAAAATCTACATTGCGATACGGAAGAATGAAATTAAATATTTTCAAAGATTCAATTCATCGCATTTTGACACAGCATTTGGGATTGAGAAAGATTTATGCAAGATTTGTGCCACACAAGCCAACCGAATTTAACATTATACAGACTTGATTAAAGACTCAAAAAAGGACGAAAACTTCAGGTATTCTATAGTAACTGGCGATGAGACGTGGTATTTTCAATATAATCCGGAGACCTAGCGTCAATGCTCGGAATGGTAGCATCCAAGATTTGTTTTTATGATTCGAAAGGCGTAGTGCACAAAGAGTTTGTACTAACTGGTCAGATAGTCAATGCTTTATATTATCTTGGTTTTATGAAGCGTCTTTTGGCGCGTATTCGTCGTGTGCGCCTTCAATATTGTGAAAATGATAGCTGGCGTTTGTTTCATGATAATGCACCATCTCATTGCTCGACACTTATCACTGATTTTCTAACTACTAATGGCATTTTACCATCAGCCATTTATTTATTTACACCCTGTGATTCCTATCTATTCTCTAAACTACATTAGCCGATGAAAGGACCGACACCGAAGCCTTTAAAAAGGCGTCGACAGAGCTCTCAAACGACCTCCCTAAAGATGAATTTAAAAATTCATTCGACATGTCTACTGACCGTGCAAAACGTTATATTGAAGCCGAAGGCGACTACTTTGAATAAAATAAATGCATTTTACCAAAATAGTAATCTTTTGTTTTTATTAAAAAAAAGTTTTTTCTGTGACAGACTGTAAATAAAGTTAATCGCTTAATTTTTTTCAAAAATCCTAAGCCTCCTATTGACATTCAAAATCACGTACTCCACTTCCACACACAGATGTACTTTAACGAGGCTTCTTGTTTTTGGTCTGCATTTGATCAGTCCGCGAAATAGTAAAGACCCGCATCTGCCGCACACAAAACAACGCAACAACAGTAACAAGTCATCATTCACTTGTTCTTGTGCCCGTCGTAATGCTGCTGCATCATTTCGCCGGTTAACGAGGATTGATAGGTATATGGCAGGTGCTCTATCGACTAACTTTTGTAACACGACTAGTATACAGGGTCGATGTGTTATCCAAGGTCGCTCTTTTCTCTACATCGCTTCTGGGCTCTATCTGCTGTACTCCGTGCGTTCCGACGGGCAGACCGGTGTTTTCCTCGGAGCCCGTCTTCCCATCTGATCCTCTTTCGATGCGGCCAGATCTTTTCTAAAGAAGCGGACCCAGACCGTTCTTAATTCATACGGCGAGGTTTTTGTGTTTCGGCTTGTTTGACCGTTCTTATTCACAGACGCGTTTTCATATTAATAATAGTAATTATAGGTATAGATAAAGTATCATTTAAAGAACCTTACAAAACGTTAAATATATCTTCAATATATATGCAACGCCGCGAGAAAAGAACTGGATTTTCATCGCTAAATAAACGATAATTGAAAAGAGTTTTTTTTTCCCTACACATAATCACGTTTATTAATATACAACGATGTGAATATTTTTGAAGAGCCTGATTAATAAAAACTCCTGACTTAGCAATTGTTAAAATTGAAGAACTTAAATTAAAAGTTATTCGAAGATTATTACGCGATGAATAGATGATGTTAATAACGGACGATTTTTCCGAAGAAATATTTTATTGATTCCATTACGAGTTCGATGAAATCAAGTCTCCATATTATAAGGTCTAGTAAAAAGAAATCCATTATTTTTGCATTAAATTGAAGGTTTTATTTAGCATAGTTAGAATGATCCGACTCAGATCAAATATGCACCGTTTTGTTCGATAACTTGTTGCCATTTTGAAGGTAATTTCATAATGCCTCTCTCATAGAAACCCTCGTCCCTATTGGCAAAAAACTGGGACAGTCGATTTTCACAAGCTTCTCTTGAGGCGAATTTTTCACCAGCAAAATCATTCGCCATAGACAGGAACAGGTAGTAATCACTTGGTGCTAGGTCCGGACTATAAGGTGGATGCATAAGAACCTCCCAACCAAACTCCCGGAGCTTCTGGCGAGTCACTATCGATGTGTGTGGCCTGGCGTTGTCCTGATGGAACACAATTCCTCTCCTATTGGCCAAAGCTGGCCGCTTCTGGGCGATTGCTTCCTTCAGACGGTCCAATTGTTGACAGTACAGGTCCGAATTAAGAGTTTGGCCGTAGGGAAGCAGCTCATAGTAGATAATTGCTTGCCAATCCCACCAAACACACAGCAAAACCTTCCTGACCGTCAAGCCTGGCTTGGCCACCGTTTGCGCCGGCTTACTACGATTCGACCACGACCGTTTTCGCTTGACGTTGTCGTAAGTGATCCACTTTTCATCACCAGTAACCATCCGCTTCAGAAACGGATCGATTTTGTTGCGATTCAGCAGCGATTCGCAGATGTAAATTCGGTCCATGAGGTTCTTTTGCGTTAACTCGTGTGGTACCCATACATCAAGCTTCTACCATACAGTCACCATAATCTTTCGCGGGTGAAGTGATGCTCGTGCATGCTGTCTTGGTGCTTCACCTCGATCTAACCATTGTCCTGACAGTCTCCGATTATCATAAAGTATCCACTTTTCGTCACACGTTACCACTCGATGAAGAAACGGTTCAACTTTCTGTCGATTAGCCAAAGAGGTAGCCACCTCTAATCGACGGAGCTTATTGGCTTCCGTTAATTGGTGCGGCACCCATCGATCGAGTTTCTTCACTTTGCCAATCGAAGAAAGGTGACGACTAATGGTGGCAATGGACACTTGAAATGTTTCTGCAAGGCTACGCACTGTTGTCGACGGATTACTTTCAACTTCTACACGCAGCTCGTCGTCATTAACGGTGCTACGCGCATATCCGCGAGGCTCATTTTCCAAATCAAAATTTCCCTCGCTGAATTTTTTAAACCATCGCCGTAATGTGCGTTCATTACACGCGGTTTCACCGAACGTCTGATTAATTTCTCGCGTTGCTGCAGCTGCATTTAATCCCTTTTTAAATTGAAAGAGGTAAATTGCCCGAACATCTCTTGCCAACAGCATTTCCATAAGCGAGACAAGGACAGGTGTATTAATCTTTCCAAGAAATGGAACAGGTACACACTTCAAAATAAATACCCTTTTCTACAAATACAGTAATAATTTTCACCAAAAACACACACGTCTTCACACAGGTGCGATTCAGTTCAGACAGAAGAAAAAAGCGGACATTACATTTGTAATAACCTGATAGTTCCATGAATGCCAGTTTATTTCTTCACTAAATGATTAATTGTAAAATCTTTAAACACATCATATTTCTGATTCGGAACACTTTTTATTTTTATATAATAAAATATTGGGTCTGGGAAAAAGTTCGTGGCGTTTTTCCCGATAGATGGCATTGGTTGCCGATAACTAAAGAACAACAAGTCACAGCGACACCACCGAGGGCTCGTTTTTTAGATGACCTTCCGAACGTTAGTTTGAGCCTAGAAACATTGTAATCGGTGCAGTGGTTGGAAAGTTATTCGCACTTGAAAATGGAGAAGAATAATGAGAAATTTCGCTATATTCTGCAATATTATTATGATAAGGGGAAGAACGCTGCGCAGGCTTGTGATAAAATTTGTGCTGTGTACGGTGAAGGTACTTTATCGAAATCTGTTGCGCGGAAATGGTTCGCTCGCTTTCGTTCTGGAAATTTCAATGTGAAAGATGAGTCACGCTCCGGTCGTCCAATCACTGAAAAATCTGATGAAATTCTTGAAAAAGTCCAACAAGATAAGCATATCAGCAGTGTCGATATTGGCATGGAGCTAGGCATTGGCCACAAAACTGTTTTGAACCATTTACACAAAGCTGGTTACAAAAAAAAGCTTGACGTACGGGTTCCTCATGAGTTGAGCGTGAAAAACATGATGGACCGAATTAACATCTGCGATGCGCTGCTGAAACGGAATGAAATCGAGCCGTTTCTGAAACGTTTAATAACCGGAGATGAAAAATGGATTACGTACGATAATCGGAAGCGTAAAAGATCGTGGATAAAGGATGGTGAGCCGTCACAAGCGTTCGCTAAGCCAACATTGACGCCAAAAAAAGTGATGCTGTGTGTATGGTGGGACTGGAGGGGAATCGTCCACTACAAGCTACTTCCAACTGGTCAGACGATTGATTCTCAACTCTACTGTGCACAACTAGAGAGATTACGCCAGGCGATTGAAAGAAAACGGCCCGAATTGATTAATAGGAAAGGTGTTGTCTTCCATCATGACAACGCCCGACCACACACTTCTTTGATGACCCGTCAAAAATTGAGAGAGTTTGGTTGGGAAGTTTTGATGCACCCACCTTACAGTCCGGATATAGCACCCTCTGACTATCATCTGTTTCGATCTCTGCAGAACTCTCTCAATGGAATTAAGTTGGTTTCAAAAGAAGCCTGTGAAAACTACTTGATTCAGTTTTTCGACCAGAAACCACAGAAGTTTTTCACCGATGGGATCATGGATCTACCAAAAAAATGGCGAAACATTGTCGATAATAATGGAGCATATTCGGTTTAAATGAATTCGTCCACGCGCCATGCGGGGACCAGTTGAATTTTACTGAAAAAACGCCACGAACTTTTTCCCAGACCCAATACAATGTAGTATTTGTATGAATTATATTTTTGCATTGTACCAAATGAGTAATAACAGGAACAGTTTATAAAAAAAAACCAGGAAGCAAAGTAAATTCTGTAAAAAGTCCCCTTACCACATCAATATCGTACCCTGTCTGCATAGTGTGGTAGAAGTTTCTTGTTGCTTTTTTTTAAAATTAATTCATTTATCCACAACCTTCAAAATATTTACCGTAAATTCTGTATTCGATTGATATGTAAAATTATTCAATAGTTTCTTTTAAATTCGTCATTTGTAGTGGAGACTGTAATTAACTTCAATATCTGTTATATATTGAACTCAGTTAGCTCAATTTTGAATTAAACGCCAGCGTTTATTGATATACAATAGCTTTTCAAAAATACCAATTTTTGAAAAAAATTAAGATTTTCGACGAAATGAAAAGTTCGTAGTGCGTAATGTAGAGTTATGAACTAGTTGAATGCGAATTTTCTACTCCTAATATGAAAATCGTTCAAACCTTAGAGATAATCCACTTAGGCGTTCCAAAATTCAAATTTTGATTCGTGTTTTCAGCTTTATTGTTTTATTAGAAAGCTGCCAAAAGAGTTAGGTAAATTTCGATGTCAGAATCGTCTCCAGCACCTTCGAAAGTGCCAGTACGCGAGCATTTGTAAGAATATAACGACTTTTCAAAAATATCAATATTTGCGAGTATACCCCTTTGGAAAAAATGAGATTTTCGACGAAATAAAAAGTTTTTAATTTAGTCTTCGTAGTGTTTAATACAGAAGTTATGAACTAGCAGAATGTGAATTTTCTACGCCCCGTAATAAAATCTTTCAAACCTTAGAAATAATCTACTTAGGCGTTCCAAAATTCAGATTTTTGATACAAGTTTTGAAGTTTATTACTCTATCGGAAACCAGCCAAAAGAGTTGGGTCAATTTTGACGCCAGAATCGTTTCCAGTACCCTCAAATGTGCCAGTACGCGAGCACTTGTAAAAATATAACGACTTTTCAAAAATACTAATTTTTGCGAGTTTGGAAAAATTGAGATTTTCGAAGAAATGAAAAGTTTTTAATTTAGCCTTCGTAGTGCATAACACTGTAGTTCTTAACTAGCAGAATGCGAATGTTCTACCCCCAAAATCAAAATCTTTCAAACCTTAAAGGTAATCCACTTAGGCGTTCCAAAATTCAGATTTTTGATACGAGTTTTGAAGTTTATTACTTTATCCGAAACCAGCCAAAAGAGTTGCGTAGGTTTTGACATCAGAATCGTTTTCAGCACCCTCGAAAGTGTCAGTACGTGAGCATTTGTTAAAATATAACAACATTTTAAAATTAATAATTTTTGCGAGTATACCCCTTTGAAAAAATTGTGATTTTTGAAAAAACGAAAATTTTTGAATTTAGCCTATGTAGTGCTCCTTTTCCAAATACGCCAACATATTTTCACCTCGCCGTAGGAGTATGACTTGAGTCAGCAATGGAAGACATACCAATAACAATACTACAGCGAATTTTTATCACTCTACATCAACAACACAAAAGAAAACTAAAATAGTAAGTAATTACATGTATTATTTTTAATATTAATAGTAACTGAGCCGTACCCTAGTGCGAAGCACTCGTTTCTGCAGTCTTACTACACAGCAGAAATACCGCTTTCAATCTTTTAATATATTTCGCAATCATTGTGAATACAATGTTGTCACTACGAATTAATACACAAAACGCTTAAAGTATTGTAGCGTAGAAAAGTAAACATTAAGGATTGAGAAGTCTACTTTCGTTTGTTAGAAAGGGAAGGTATATTCAACTGGTAAGAGTTGCGTTTTTTTGTCAAGTACTATGCTTGTATTATTTACGAAACAGCTGATAAGAATGAAAATAAAGAAAAGAAGTACTGTGCTTGTAACTTGAAGCATTGACACGTTCAATTTTATTCGCTCATTTCCAGAAAACCGTACAGTACTACCACATTGCAAAATGTCCATGTCCAATTAGTACAGTTCAGTGTTTACGAATTAATTTTTGTTCTTATTACAAGTACTCGATCGCGTTCATTGTTTTATTAAGTTAAAATGCAATAATATACAACTTTCCCTTTTTTTTTGGTACCGTGCTCTCTCTTTTTATAATTTTTCACGGTTATTATTATTTCATTAGAGCGTACAACTGCTTATTCGACAAATTGGACGATAGTAATCAATTTCACGTAAACAACCCGTGAAAACTGGTTATTAAATAATCTTTTTCTTAGAGGCGAGTCAGTCTTTTACTTGTCATCCCGAGTACGGGAGGCACGGCGGGTGTGATTACCTCATATTCGCCAGTTAATCGGCGAGTTAATTGAATTAGTAAAAAACAACAGCGAAAATGTTAAATATTTATATTGTACGTCTTATAACGATGCTGAGACAGAAGACATGGTATTTAAAGACAATTGTACTATAATTTTAAATAATTTATGGAATAATAATATCAAGTAAACTATAATACGATTTAAGAACGTCTTGTCAATATTAAACTCCGGAAACAAGCAATAATTCCCGTCACAAATTTAATTGTTTGCAATATTTTGTAATGTACAGCCGTTGTCCATTAAATACAACCAATATACGACTGTAAAAATAAACTAAAAGAGTTTTACTCTAAAATTTTATTAATGAGCTTTGAATAATGCGAAATATAATGGATATTTTGAAAATGTTTTATAGAAAGCAGGCTGTGGATCCGATAAAAACCATAATTTTAATATCTGTAGACAACTTCACCCACTGTCTCCTCATCACAAATAAAATCTAACATTAAAAGTAAATGTTGCTACCATAACAACTGAATTAATTATATTTATTTTTATGAATTTAAGCGTTGATCAATAAGGTTGATATATAACCCCTTTCCACATTAACTTTTGTAAATCCTGTATACGCATTTCGACAACCAAGTTGTCATCATCAGCAGATAATTTCAAAGTGTCGCACCTGGTAAAACACGGCGAAAAACAACCGCACGAAAATCAAACTCCGTACGCGATCCACACCGTCCAAAACCAAGATGTTCAACTACAATTTAAGCGTGTTAGAACCTTAGCTAAAAAACAAATCGAGGTTAATTACATTTTTTACATAGCCATGGTGGGAATTTTTTTAAAGCAGATCATTCCCATTGCATATAATTGTACACTTTTGTTTGGTAATTGTAACAACAAAATATTACGCGTTTCAATCCAATTAACTAAGTGAAAATGACATTTGATTAGTATTTTGGCATGACTGCTATTTTAATGCACACTTATTTTGTTTGTCCTAGAATATAAACAGTTTTATTTTCTCTTTGGTATTAAGAAATCTATTTATTTATTGTTATAGTTATTATGTAACATGTTGTATACGTATTTCGACAACTAAGTTGTCATCATCAGCAGATAATTAAACAGTGTCCCACAAAACAAATTCCGCACGGTGCGCTTTGGCTTTCAACGGTACAGATCGTGTGCGGAATTTGTTTTCGTAGGGATATTTTTGCCGTAGTTTTTCAGGTACGACACTGTTTAATTATCTGCTGATGATGACACTTTTGTTAAACTGAAAAGTTATAATTTTAACCACTGTATATTAGGTTTACCAGAAAGTTTTATCCGTTCGGGTTACAACAAGTTTTAACAAGTATGCGCATATTCATTTGAAGTACATTTGACTCTCTCTTTTTATCACTGGATCTATACATACTGACCTAGCAAATGAACTAAAACGAAGATGATTCATGTTAGTATTAAGTGAGACGCGATCGTGTACCCATGGCTACTGATAAAGATAATTTATGCCACTGTATTTTGTATGAATTCCAACAAGGAAGAAAGGCTACAGAAGCATGTAGAAATTTATTGAAAATGTTTGGTGAATGTACAGTTTGTGATAAAACATGCGGAAGATGGTTCGAAAAATGTCAAATAGGTGATTTCGACCTCTCCGATAAGTCACGGTCTAGGCGACCATGCTTGATCGACGACGATACTTCCAAGATCATGTTAGAGCAAAATCCTTTTTTGACAATATCGGAGATTGCGGAAAGGCTTGACTCGGCTCAACAAACTATTTCGGACCATATTTGGAAACCAGGATTGGTGTGGAAGTATTCGAGATGGATGCCTCATGAATTAAGTGAGTACGTTACTCTCCGAGATAAATGTGGAAACGCACGTCATGCTGCAGATACTTTTCCAGTCTTGTCCATTTTGTGCTACGCAACAACAGCTGTGAATAATGTGTCATTTATAAAATGAAACAAAATAAATAACACGTGCATCCCGAAGTCACTCGTTTATTCGTACGCTTACCTTGTTACAATCCTGTTCCCCGGGATAAATATCAAAATTCTATTCACAATGACAAAAAGTAAGTAAAAGTGACCCCCTATAATTGTGTTTTTCCCGAGAAGTATGGTGAGAATACTAACAATTTTATATTTGTGTGAAGGACTCTCGGCAATACCATCAAAGAAGATTTTTTATCAACAGCTTTAAATATTTCTAAGAAATGGGGGTGCCCCTAATTTAATTGTACTGTATTGTAAATACCTTTTCGATATTAAAAAGTTGCATCGCAACACAAAATAAAATTTTCGTGTAAATATTTTCGGCTGAGAAGTAAAAATTTTAACACGCATTCGCTAATTGTAATTAGCATTCTGTTCTGATTCTGCAATCTTCAAAAGAAATTCTTCCGTCACTGTTTATTAGCCAGCGTCAATGAGGTGTGAAGGAAATATTGTATATAAATGTGTTCATTAATTCACAGGATAAAAATGTCATATCATTTGTACAGAAGTGCAATACAATTTAAATCATACTTTACCGTTTGAATACCTTGCATATCCATGAACTATTTATCAACTTAACTATATTAATTTAACATTTGTTCTTATTAATAGTTGAATAAAAATATTAAATAATGAAGTCCCTCTTTTCATTAATATAAATTACGATATATCTTGTTTCTGATGGAACAATTTTAACTTATTAGTGATAGCCTCGAATGTTTCTTTTTTTAATTTAAATGGCTTATTAATATGCAAGACAAACTATCGTTTAGTAATACTATAAATAATGATGGATCAACCTAGTTCTATATCTTGTAAAATAAACACTGAAAACACGATGTTATTATGAAATTCGCTTTATAATTAATCAATTTGAAAGAGTGAAAAACATTTCGGCAGCACTCGAGTTTATTATATAACATTTAAAGTGATTATTGTATAATATTTTATTTACGAAACTGAGCTGATAGGAACGAAAATGAAGAAAAGAACTTCGAAGTTTGAAATTGCTTTTGTTTCTCCACATACCCCCCTGTTACTTTGATATACAAGGTTTTCCAATAAGAGTGATGTGATTTATTTAAAAAAAAACACACTTATTCTTAAGAAAATTCAAAAGTTTTTTATTTAATGTGAAGTACAATCGATACAATTAAGTTATAAATAGAACGTCATTCAAATGGCCTCCACGACTTCTTCTGCAGGAACGAATTCGATGTGAACCCAATTTTCGAGCACTTGTTCCATTAAATCTAGTCGTATGTCATGAATGTTCAAGTTCAATATTGTCTTGTAAAGCTTGAAGAGAGTCTGGTTTATTTCGATAGACCAATGACTTCAAATAACCCCACAAGAAATAGTCTAATGGTGTTAAATCACAACTTCTTGGAGGCCATTCAATATCACAATTTCTTGAAATAATCGAATCTCCAAACTTTTCTCGCAATAATTCTATTGTTGCATTTGCTGTGTGGCACGTAGCCCCGTCTTGTTGGAACCAAATGTTGTCAAGATGAACTTCTTCCAATGTCGGCCATAAAAAGTTGGTTATCATCAATCTATACCGCTCTCCATTGACAGTAACGGTGTTACCAGCTTCATTTTGAAAGAAGTACGGACCGATGATTCCACCATACCAAAAACCACACCAAACTGTCAATTTAGGTGAATGTAATGGTTTTTCATAAATAATTTGTGGATTTTCTTCGCACCAGAATCGACAGTTTTGTTTATTTACCACCCTATCCAGATGAAAGTGAGCCTCATCAGAGAAGATTTTCTTAAAAAAATCGTTATCGTTTTCAAATTGTTTCAAGGCAAAATCAGCAAATTCACGACGTTTACGGTGGTCCAATGGCTTCAGTTCTTGAGTGAGAACAATTTTATAGGGATGCAAACCCAAATCCTTTCTCAAAATCCGCCAAGTTGTGGTTTGAGACAGTCGCAATTGTTGAGAACGTCTTGGAATCGACAAATTACGGTCTTCAGTAACACTTGCCTGAACGGCAACAATATTTGCATTACTTCGAGCGGTTCTTTGTCTTATTGGCACTTGAAAATTATGTAAAGAAAATGTAACCTCAAAATTTTTAACAATTCGACGAATAGCGAGCACACTTGGACGATTATTACGACCATAAAATGGCAAAAGCGCACGAAAAGTTGCAATTGGAGAACGATTATTTTGATAATAAAACTGAATAATTTGTAAACGTTGTTCTTGCGTATATCTCTCCATGATGAAATTGTAAACACTACTGAAAACAATGAAAAACAAATAACAGATCATGACATATTACAAATGGCCGAAATGTCACTTCAAAATCATATCATCCCTATTGGAAAACCTTATATTTGGACCAGCAATGGAGACGTTGGATGCGACTTTTGTGCCTTGATAAAATTCAGAACTCGTTTCTTTAGGCGTGGAGGGTGGTCGTGGTATAAAATTCTATCGCAATCATTCCAAAAATGTTTTCTTATGTAGTGTGTTAGTTACTGTTGTTAATTTCCCAAACACAGAACATATTCGGTGACCAGTCACGACTCGAAGCGGTTACAGAATCTATCAAATTTGCGGACGAACACCTTCGAAACATTATAGAAAGGATTTTGTAGGGCAAAACATTAAACATCCTCCCGCTATAATGACACAACGTGCATTACTAACGTTGTGTCGTTATAGCTGTACTTTGTCGAAGAGACAATGAATCAATATAAATATAAAAATGTAATACAACCTGTTCAAGGTCACCTTATTATTTCACCCAATGCAGTGGAAACTTTTTCCACGTGTATACAAGGTGATTGGGTGGTGTCTGGTAGGACTTGAAAACCAGTACCAAAATTTGAATTTTGGAACGTGTAGATTATCTCTAAAGTTTGAGAGATTTTGTTATTGGAAGCAGAAAATTCGTATTCTGCTAGTTAAGAACTACAGTCTTATGCACTACGAAGGCTAAATTCAAAAATTTTCATTTTTTCGAAAATCTCAATTTTTTCAAAGGGGTGTACTCGCAAAAATTGGTATTTTTGAAAACTCGTTTTACTTTAACAAATGCTCGCGTACTGATATTTTCGAGGGTCCTGAAAACGATTCTGAAGTAAAAATTTACCTAACTCTTTAGACTGGTTTCCGAAAGAATCATAAACTTGAAAACCCGTATCAAAATCTGAATTTTGGAACGTGTAAATGGATTATCTCTAGAGTTTAAAATATTTTGTTATTGGAAGCAGCAAATTCGTATTCTGCTAGTTAAGAACTACTGCCTTACACGCTACGAAGGCTAAATTCAAAACTTTTCATTTCATCGAAAAATCTCAATTTTTTCAAAGGGGTATACTCGCAAAAATTGGTATTTTTGAAAACTCGTTTTACTTTAACAAATGCTCGCGTACTGATATTTTCGAGGGTCCTGAAAACGAATCTGAAGTAAAAATTTACCTAACACTTTTGGCTGGTTTCTGATAGATTAATAAACTTGAAAACTCGTATCAAAATCTGAATTTTGGAACGTGTAAATGGATTGTCTCTAAAGTTTGAAAGATTTTGTTATTGGAAGCAGAAAATTCGTATTCTGCCAGTTAAGAACTACAGTGTTATGCACTACGAAGGGCTAAATTCAAAAATTTTTTCAAAAATCTCAATTTTTCCAAAGGGGTATACTCGCAAAAATTGGTATTTTTGAAAACTCGTTATACTTTAATAAATGCTCGCGTACTGATATTTTCGAGGGTCCTGAAAACGATTCTGAAGTAAAAATTTACCTAGCTCTTTAGACTGGTTTCTGAAAAACAAAATCTGAATTTTGGAACGTGTAAATGGATTATCCCTAAAGTTTAAAAGATTAAAGTTTGGAAAAGTATTCCAGAAACAGTGACACGAAAACTTGTGCAATCAATGCCACAATGACTACAGGTCGTTATAGTCGTAAAAGAAGGCAATACTAGATACTAAATTTTAAAAAAATATTCACGGTAGTATGCAGTGTATTTTCTTTACTTTTTTTTTATTACAGTTGCATCGGCATTATTATATTTCATTTAGTTTTGTTGAAATTATAAACTAGAACTCTAGTTTCTTGTTGCTGTACGCTCAATTTTGCGAGTAACAGTACATTTACACCAATCACTTATCAAAATGAAAAACGGTTTTATCATAAATATTTCCGTTCTGGTATTGACGATCCAATTCTCTATGAAAATGGGACACGGTTTCATCATTAATATTCACACTGTTTGCACTACTAACTACATTATAATCATTTGTTCAAAATTTTTATTCCTGATGGATATGTATGAATCTAAGTGATATGTATTTTAAATAATATGTATCAATGCGCATTTCATTAAGGGAACAAAAGCACATCTCTTGAATAATCGACATATTTACATATGAAGGTATTAGTTTCACCCATTAGCATATTTAATGAATTTAATTGAACATAATTTGCTTCCTACGTACTACCTCTTCTCAGATCAATTTGTTTTTTGTTGTATTGTTTGAATTCTCACGTTTCATCAGCGTATAACTGTGCTTGTTACTTTGTCGGTAATATATGGAAAATGTAATTGAGTTTAATTAATATCTGGATATGGAAAACGGAACGTATGTGTTACAATACTAATTAGACGTTACAAGAAGTTTATATGTGGGTAAGTAGTAAATACACGTATAATAACATAAGTTGAGCATATCAATTACAAAAAAAAAAATAATTTCATAACCTATATTTAGTAAACTGTGAGAACTATAAGTATTGTAATAAAATTTGTTATGAGGTAATTAAAAAATAAAATTTAAACGAAGAATATGTTACAGTGTCTAGTCACTACTTTTTTCGATGTTATTGTGATCTTAACCAACTTCTATGTATTGTCGATAAAGTTAGATTGGCTGAAGAGTGTTTGTATTACACGAAACGCATCTCAATCACTACTTAGACGACAATATTTGATTAAAAAGACTATGTTATTTAAAAAAGACTTAAGGAAAAGTTGTTACATGTTTATTTTGTCATCCGTACAAATTTAGTGAACCTCGCTGTATGTGACCTTTTGTGAATGTAATATCCCGTTACATTTTCAAATCATTTATAGACCCATTGAAATATCCACCTTTACCTCAATGTGCGATGGTTGTATTGGGTTGGCAACTAAGTACTTTCGGTTTTTACTGATAGAGAGCGTTGCTTTATTTTTTGTATAACGTATGTTAGTGCTGTACTTTACTGTTTGTCGCATGATACTAGTCACATTGACGTAACTTCAGAAGCAAGTAGTGCGTGATTTTTATTAAAGCTATTAATTGTGGGTTAATTTTAAATGGAGTGCAGAAACGGACGTTTTCGACATATTTTACTATTTTATTTCGGTAAAGGAAAGAAAGCTGCTGCGGCTCACAAAAAGATATGTGAAGTTTATGGTGCTAATTGCTTAACAGAGCGCAGGTGTCAGAATTGGTATAAAAAATTCCATTCTGGAGATTTTTCCCTCAAAGATGAGCAACGTTCTGGTCGGCCTACTGAAGTTGATGATGACCAAATCAAAGTCATAATTGAAGAGGATCGTCATATAACTGTTCGAGAGAAACATTTAAAATGTCTTGGGCTAGTTAAGAAGCTTGATATTTGGGTACCTCACGAATTGAAAGAAATTCATTTATCACAAAGAATCAACTTTTGCGATATGCACCTTAGACGAAATAAAATCGACCCTTTCTTAAAAGGAATCATCACTGGTGATGAAAAATGGGTCCTGTACAGTAACATAGTTCGAAAACGATCATGGAGCAAACACGATAAACCAGCTCAAACCACATCGAAAGCTGAATTGCATCCAAAAAAGATCATGCTGTCAGTTTGGTGGGATTACAAAGGTGTTGTGTTTTTTGAGCTGCTTCCATGGAACCGAACGATCAAATCTGATGTTTACTGTCAACAATTAATAAAACTGGATGAAGCAATCAAAGAAAAACGGCCAGAATTGTCAAATCGGAAAGGTGTAGTTTTCCACCTAGATAATGCAAGACCTCCCACATCTTTGGCAACTCGTGGGACACTATTGGAGCTTGGCTAGGAAGTGATGCCACATCCCCCATACAGCCCTGATCTGGCACCATCTGATTACCATTTCTTTCGAAGTTTGCAGAATTCTTTGAATGGTAAAACTTTCACAAATGACGATGACCTTCACTCGCACCTGGTTCACTTTTTTGTTGATAAGGACCAAAAATTTTATGAGCGCGGAATCATGCAGCTGAAAGAAAGATGGCAAAAGGTCATTGAGTAAAATGGAAAATATATAATTGATTAAAAACTATTCTTTGTTTAAAAAAAAGTATTTTATTTTATACTACAAAACCGAAAGTACTTAATTGCCAACCCAATACATCTGCCCAGACTTACATATATGTACCTTCGAAAGCTTAGGTATCCGCTGATAATGACAACTTATTTGTCGAAATACGTATACAGAACATGAAATATTTTGTCGAAAGGGGTTACATTAACCTTAATTGATCAAATTATTAGAATGATGCAAACTTTCTCTTTTTTATCTGTCATTTAATTGAAAAATATTGAATTAACTTTCGTCAGTATACAGAATCCTTACAAAATGTACGAATCTTACGAATCTTAGAACTGTTTCGCTAATTTTAATCTTTTCAAACGCTCTGCCTTACTTATGAAGGACCACTTCCACACCATCTTATCCATTTAGACTATAGCTTTACTCGAAAACTATTATTTAAAATCTAAAATTACACTGAAAATTTCTTTAGTGTAACCATGAGAACGTTTTAAATCTGTATACTCATCAATTAAGTTAAAAATCATCGGAAACATCAAACTTTCTGAGAAAAAAAAGTTGAAACACTACTTAAAAGTAATTAATTGTTTATTATAAAGTGAAACTCTTAACAACTAGACACATTTATCACAGAGACACATTAAGATATTATCACATACGGTGTTCATAATACATTCCGTCTTCTATCTTCACAAAATCTTTTTCTTTTCATCACATATTGGACTCGTATTATCCCACGAATTTCACGCCATCATCGTCCGCTTTTTTTGTAACGTATCAGTTTACAATTTGACTAATCAACTAGTTTTTACCGCATTATTGATATCACAAGGAAGTAGAACGAGCACTTCAAAACACATTTACATCAATCAGGCCAGTGACACCTACAAAATATACTTCGCCGGTATTGACAATCATCTGACTGGATTTTTCTCGTACGTGTGTGAAGCATATCGGAAGACGCGTTTTATTCACTTTATTTAGATGACTTGACAAATACGCATTCGCCTACATGGCGAAGAATTTACAAGGTGTACGTACATACATACGTCTTCTTATAACCAAATCGTAAATCTCGTTGTTCTCCGATCCGATCCCTTCCTTCTCGCGAGGCTTTTTAATGGTTTGCACTGTTAAGGTCGTAACACTGGAGTGTTATTGGATGTAATCGACATATACGAAACTAACGTATACATTGCCAACCGTTAAACATACGTTTGGCAATTTTCGCAAGCAATAATTTCAGCTACCTTATCCTTTATTAATGGGCTGCCAGTATAGGCGTATCGCAGAGCGCCGGCTTCATTTTTCTGGGTACCTGATTGGATACACAAGCGGACTGAATCATATTTAAAAAGAATTAAATTCTTTAGTAATGACGTAGTAGCGGGCAAGTATCGGTTAATTTATTAGAGAAAATTATAACGGAACCTTGGTGTTGCGGGTAGTTTTTAACAGGTAAATTATTGCGCTTTCCATTACGTTTATTATTTATTAAATGCTTGTAAAGCTGATCGAAATTGAACTTCGTGATTTGAATCGCGCGCCATTTGCTTTAATAATAATAATATTTATTAAGTTACCCAACAGAGATTATTACTCCAAAACGGGTAACAAACAAAGAAATACAAAAAAATTAAACAATAGTTACATTGTGAAAATGAAATGCGTATCTTAAAACAAATATATTTTTACAAATAGTGGTCATAGCAAATCGTACTGCAGATTGTTGAAATTTACCGCTGAATGAACCAAAGGGGCCTTCAGCAAAATATTGGTCCTTGCCGTAGGGACATAAATCAGTTGATTCGCCCTTAATCACAGGCGTGGAACAATGAAATAAACACGCGACAATAAATCCGGCGTATTAACCTTCCCAGTAACGACACTTTGCATAAATAAAGCGCTAAGAGTTTTTCTCCTACCAGACAGCGATACGATGTCATGTCACTCCAACAACTCGTTGTAATTCGCTCCACGGACAGGATATCGAACATCACATTTAAATGAGAGGTATTTCAAAAATTTGCGTTGTATCTGTTCCAGGAGGCTAGTTTGAGATTTGTAGATGGGGTACCAGACTATAGATGCATATTCCAGTTTGGAAACGACATGAGCAAAGAAAAGGGTCTTCAAAGTGTCCATATTATGAAAGTATCGGCATGTGCGAATTATAAAATCGAGAGATCTGGAAGGCGCAGCCGTCACATCCAGAACATGATCGGAGAAAGTAAATTTCTCGTCAAATATTACCCCAAGATCTCTGATCGAGGACTTACGAGAAATCGTAACGCCGCCAATTGAGTAACAGGATTCTATTCTAGAAATCCTTCTAGAGTAAGACACCAGGAAACACTTCTCAATGTTTAAACTTAAGCGGTTACACAAGGACCAGTTATAGATTTTGCTGACATTGGCCTGCAACAAGCCAACGTCGGACAGCGAGTCAATTCGATGAAAGATTTTAATATCATCGGCGTAAGCCAAGACCGGGCAGTCGATAAACTTAATCAAGTCATCCACAAAAATATTAAACAAAAGTGGTCCAAGGTTAGACCCCTGTGGAACACCGGAAGAAGAATGAAAAAACCGAGACTTAAACCCATTGTAATAAACATAATGCATTCTATTGCTCAAATAAGATTGGAACAGCTTCAACAGCGATCCACCGAGACCAAAGGAACTCAGTCTACACAACAGAAATCGATGACCAATTAAGTCAAACGCATGGGAAAAGTCCGTATAAACGACGTCCAATTAACTACCAGCATCGAGAGATTGAGCGATCTCCTGGGATATAATGGCCAAGTTAGTTGTAGTAGACCGTTGAGTCGTAAAGCCATGCTGTGCGATAGACAGATGTGGTCTGGTGCCATCAGACACACGCCTATAAAGCAGCATTTCAAATACTTTGACAAAAGTGGAGATCACTGCGACGTGTCTATAATTCCGGACATCAAACTTGTCCCCCCTCTTGAATACGGGTGATATCCTAGCGATCTTCCAGACATCCGGAAACATGGACGCGCGGATGGCCTGATTGCTTTGTAAGAATGTTGGAAGTTTACCCATTTGACAGTTAATATGGAAACGTATTACAGTGTCCACCCACGCATAAAAATCATACAAATTTATTATGAAAACAAGCGACTGGTTACGATTACATTAAGGAAAGTTCTGCGCAATAATGTGCCATGACGGCGTGCAATTCGTGATCTAGTGCAAAAATAGGTGCTGTGTTTATTAATAAACCAAGCATGTGATAAAGGTGCAAAGGGTGTTCCCAGGAAAATATTGCTCGAGTAAATAAAGTTATTTATTTTCTTCAACCTGCAATACCTTAGCAGTTATATATATATTTCCAATTGTGAACTATAATTTATATATATGCACAGTCTGTCGTAGAGAAAACCGAACTTTTTAAAAATAAAAACAAAAGCTTACTAATTATTTTGGTAAAATTCATTTATTTTCTTCAAAGTAGTCGCCTTCGGCGTCAATATACTACACACAGTGTACATTTTGGTTCTCAACGGTACAGATCGCGTACGGGTTTGTTTTCGAACAGGTATTTTTCGCCGTGGTTTACCAGGTACGACAATTTGCAATTATCTGCTGATGATGACAACTTAGTTGCCGAAATGTGTATACAGAATTACGAAAGTTAATGTGGAAAGGGATTATACATATATCAACCTTAGTGATTAAGTGAATCAAACACAGGCTCCATCAAATTTAACGTCAATACAATGTTTTGCACGGTCAAATAAAATGTCGAATGAATTTTTAAGTTCATCTTTAGAGATGTCCCTCAAGATCGTTGTCGACGTCTTTTTAATAGCTTCGACGTCGACATGACACTGTCCTTTCATCGGCAAATGTAGTTTGGAGAGTAGATAGAGATCACAGGGGGGCAAATCCGGTGAATATGGTGAATGGTTGAAATGGCATTTGTAGTTAGAAAATCAATGATAAGCGTCGAGCGATGAGATGGTGCATTATCATGTAACAAACGCCAGCTACCACTTTCACAATATTATGGGCGCACACGACGAATACGCGCCAAAAGACGCTTCGTTACACCAAGATTAATATATAACATTGGCTGTTTGATTAGTTGGTACAAACTCTTTGTGCACTATGCCTCTCGAATCATAAAAACAAACCAAATGGCTTTTAGTTCGGTCTTTTTTCGCTTAGATGTTTGAATTTAGGGCTTTGACGCTTGGTTTCTGGATCATATTCAAAACCCCACATCTCGTCGCTAGCTGCAATAGAATATCTGAAGTTTTCGTCCTTTTTCGAGTCTTTAATCAAGTCTGTACAATGTTGAATTCGGAGCAATTTTTGATCATCAGCTAACTCGTGTGGTACAAACCTTGCACTAACCTTTCTCAGTCTCAAATGCTGTATCAAAATGCGATGAATTGAATCTTTGAAAATATTTAATTCCATTCCCACGTATCGCAATGAGGATTTCAGTTCATTTCTGATAAATTCACTCAAGTTCTATGTTACTTTACGTCACCACAGATGTTTTTGCACAAGGATGTACGACCGTCATTAAATCGTTTGTACCACTCATACACACTCAAGAAAATGCAAAACCATTGGGACTACGTCTAATCGGCGAAAATTCATGCAGGACAATGACCCCCAAACACTCAGCAGTAGTATGTAAGAATTTCCTAAAGAGCGAACAAAAAATTGTTTTGAGATGAATTCGACAGGAGAGCCCGAAAAGTGTGTCTTACCTTAACAAATCGCTTGTGGAACGTATTCCAAGACGAATGGAATAGTATACGGAATAGAGTGCTTGAGAAACTCGTGAAACGGATGCCTCGAATTGTTCTTCGCGCAAAAGAGAGTTTCTTCGATGAGCGGAATGTTTAAGATATCTTTGTTTATTTAACGTTAGAAATACTTTAATTTTTATTTTTATACTTTACAAACATCTATAAACAATAATGAAGTAAAAATTTTAAGTTTCGACATAAATTAGTTTAATTGTTTTCCATTTTTTAAATATATTTGACCGTCCGAACTAATATGGGCGGTAGTGTACATGAACACGTAAAAAGAAAAGATGTACCTGATTACATACATTAACATATTTATTTTATTTATAATCGCACTTATCCAGCGTTCGCGTCGAGGCTCTACGCTACCCGAAGGTTTATTATTTATTATGCTTTACACATATGTATCCGCTATTTACAAATATATTTATAACATCACCTTTTAAAGTGTCAAGCGTATACGAGACGTTTATTTTAACATTGATTTAACTCTGCACAACTTACATTTAACAAGAAGTGTTTCACCTGAAAAAAAGTTTGAAAAACGCATTAAAAATAACGTAGCATATTTCAGGTGGTTCATTTCCAATATCGTCAAAGCGAATGCATGTACACTACCGGTCATATTTATTTGTCCACCCTTAGTTTTAGCCAAAATTATTGAACTATCAAATGTGTACTGAAAATTTATTTATTGTATCAATACAATAGTGTAAAATAAACATAAAATAGTTATATTTTTCTTATATACAAACTTTATCATTAATTATTATTAAATTTTGCTCACATCAATGTGCGCCCACCTTTATTTTTGATAATTGCGGCACATAACCGCGGCATCCTTTCAATTAATTTTTGCAGTGTATCTTCTATAATTTGTGCCCGTGCTTCTTGAAGTTGTTCCCACAGTACAGTGGTGGATGATAGAGCACGTTCTCGAACCTTCCGGTCCAATTCTTCCCAAAGAAGCTCTATTATGTTCAGATCAGGACTTTGAGCTGGTCATACCATTATAGAGATTTGCCCTTGCTCTTCTAGTTGACGCAAGTAATCGCCATACAATCTAGAAGTGTGTTTCGGATCGTTGTCCTGTTGAAATACAAAGTTTCGCCAAGAATCCTTAGTCCTGAAGGAACAGCGTTATTTTCTAAAATTTCCTTGTAGCCTTCTTTTCTTAGGATTCCCTCAATTTTGACGAGATCGCCTATAGATCTTCCACCAAAACACCCCCAAATCATTACTGAACCTCCTCCATGTTTTACGGTAGGCGCAATACATTCCGGCAGTACTCTTTCTCCTGCGGATCTTCTTACGAATATTCGTCTTTTACTACCGAAAAGTTCAAACTTCGATTCGTCTGTCCACAACACATTATTCCACTGATCAATCGTCCAATTCTTATGTTCTTTAGCCCAATTTAGTCGTTTTATCTTGTTTTGCTTTCGTAGTAGTGGTTTTCGCAGAGCAATTCTTCCGTATAAACCCGCTTGCCTTAACCTTCTCTGTACCGTGGACACACTAATTGGTTTAGCACGCGCTCTTTTCATTTCAGCAGCAATTTCTGGTGCTGTTTTTTGTCTATCGCGTCTACTTATCCGCATTAGATGCCGGTCATCTGCAGATGTCGTCGCTTTGCGTCGTCCAGATCTTCTTTTGTTGGAAAATGTACCACTTTCTTCAAATTTTTTAACGTTATAATCAACGGTTCTGCGATTTAATCGTAATTCTTTTGCAATTTCGCGATTACTTTTACCCGTACGATGATAAGCAATTATCATAGCACGCACTTCAACAGATAATTCCTTCGTCTTCGGCATTGCATTAAAATATTCACAATAACTCTCTATTTCACTGTTTTCGCAACAAAAGATGAACGATGACTGACATAAAATTTACTTTCCTTTTTGAATAACACATCCTAATATTGTAATTAGTTAGTACAATAACACAATATTGGTAATACCTTTCGAAAATGCAGGTAAAACTGTTAATACTGTAGGGATTAGCCTATATAATATTTATGGTATTTTTCCAATTTATGACACCTTTACGATATATCATAAACAATTTAAGATTTTCGTAGATATTCATATGGAATTACTTCCACTAATAATATTGTTGAATAATTATAATACAGACTTTTCGAGAGATAATCCGTATTTCAGGAAACACATAAAATTGGGGTGGGCAAATAAATATGACCGGTAGTGTATACATCGTTACATTAAATACAATAAAATATCAATTATTTTTTACATATTGTATGTACTTCATTTTAATGTACTTCTTTTTATACTTAAGTATACACAATGAAATGGATATAGTATATTATGAAAGACATACATACATACATACATATATGTAAACAGAAAGTCTCAAGGTTCGCTCGTATCACAACATTAAAAAGTGTCAAGTGAAATTAAAAATTTCCCGCTGCGTGACATTTGGATATGTTTCACAATCGTTATGGATTCGCTGGCGAGTGTTCTCTTTGTCAGAACAGCTCTGAAAGGAAGAAAGATGTCAGGTAAGTCCCATTTAATTGACGTGCGAGATGTGCGAGTGAGACGGATATATGTATTTCATGTTTAAATGTAACTTAGGGTATTGCGAAACAATTTCCTTTGATCACGGCCCAGAATTTAAGAAATAACAAACATTAAAAATAATTCAGTGAATATTTGGAATGTATTTTTAGCAATATAAATCGTAAAAATTCTATTAATTCATCATTTACATCTTTTTAAGTTGTTTAAGTAATATCATGTTTGAGTCTGTATTACGAACAGATAGACTAATAAATATGTGTGATAAATATGTGACCGTTTTTTGATTGGTTAAACATATATAAACGTTACGTAGTTGAAGCCTTGTTTACACACAAGCGCTACATGTATTGCAGTTGAATTTGTTTTGGACAAGTTTGAGATTCTATTATAGTTTCTGTCTTTATTTCTTTATCTTATTTTTACTAGCGTTTATATATATTTTGTAATTGTCTTTCTCGAGACATTGAAAAGTATAGAAAAGTTTGGTTAGAAATAAAGTTAAAATATCTAAACTTCGTTGAAGTATAATTTGTAGTTTTAGAGTGCATTTGTTACGTAAAATTGTAAGGATAGCGGAGTCGAGTCACCATTAAGAACGCGAAAGAGAAGCCATTTTAACATAACTGATACCTAGTCGACTTTGATTATATTCAAAATATATAAACTGCAACACCCAAATTACATCAAAACATAAGCTGTTCCGAAATATAATTCAACTAAAAACAAAACAACTATTATAAAAGGTTTTCCAATAGGGACTTGACAACTTTTAATTCAATTTGTGAACGCACCCTTTCACTAATCATCGAACTGTCACTGTCAATTTATTCAGTAAACTTAACATTTTCATCATGGTAAAGTACACGAACGAACAACGTCTGCAAACTATAAAAATTTACTACAGAAATTCGGAGTCGGTGACCGCTACTTTAAGAGCGTTAACTCCGATTTTCGGTCGTAATTCTCGCCCTAGTAGACAGGCAATAACAAGTTTAGTGCAAAAATTTGAGTCTTCATATTCGTTGTGTGATGTTGCCGTGCCAGTGAGATAACGGGTTGGTCGAAGTGTCGAAAATATCGCTGCCGTTGAAACGTCCGTAGCAAATGATCCAAATCAGTCAATTCCACGGCGTTCTCAAGAGTTGGGCATCGTCCAGACCACTTTATGGCGAATTTTGCGTAAGGATCTTGGTTTACACCAATACAAGATCAAGCTGACTCAAGAATTGAAGCCGATGGACCATTTGAAGCGACGTACGTTCTCCGATTGGGCTCTGGAAAAGATGCGCCAAGATGATCAATTTCATCGCACAATCATTTTCAGTGACGAAGCTCATTTTTGGCTCAATGGGTTCGTCAATAAGCAAAATATGCGTTATTGGTCGGGTGAAAATCCACATGTGCTTCATGAAACACCACTTCATCCACAAAACATAACTGTTTGGTGCGGTTTGCATGCCGGTGGCGTCAAAGGGCCATATTTTTTCGTCGACGATAATGATCGTCACGTTACTGTGAATGGTAATCGTTATCGCGCCATGATTACCGATTATTTTTGGTCCGAATTGAAAGATATGGACTTGGACAGCATGTGGTTTCAGCAGGACGGTGTCACAAGCCACACAGCACACGTTACAATCGATTTATTGAAGAGTAAGTTTGATGAAATATCTCAAATGGTCTGCATTTTATTTTGAAAAAAAGTTGTCAAGTCATTGGAAAACCCTTTACATGTCATGTGGCCTCATAAATCCGTTCTTCCTTATGATAGCATAAATCTTTTTTAAATTTGAAAGAATTAATTTAATAATTCGTTTTATACATGGATTTAAAAAAATCATTTAATATACAAGATTAATTCAAAATAATCTGTATTCATTTTCAATATTTTAATATAAAATAAAGCAGTTTAACTTTCACCATTAGTGTTGTTATAACAACCTATTTTGAGGTTATTTTTTTTGATTGGAAGTAAATAAATAATACAATCATTGTGTGTGTATAAATCAGACTTTCATAACTGATATTTTGATAATGTCAAAAGTATTCACGTGCTTTGGTTGTGTTAGACTATCTGTTCGTGGTACGGAGTATAGTACATTCTTTCTTCTTTCTAGTGTGGTTTTCATTTCCCTCTAAAGGTTTCTGACTTCTTGGTGTACGCCTGTTAAAGATGGCCCTGATTTTGGCCTCCATCTAATCTTGCTTTGCTTAGCCAGCTTTTGCAATTTAGCTTTAGAAATATCAATAAGTTCGTAGTGTTTGAATTAGAAGACGCCTCCGCCATTTGACCACCATTTTATATCACCAGAGAATTAAAATTACCTGAGATAGTCATAAAACTTATACCACAGCGAAGCTTCCAGATCTAATATGGTTTTCATTTTCCTCTGGGGATTTCCGACTTCTTGGCGTACGCCTGGTGAAGTTGCGCACGATTTTGACCTCCATCTAATCTTGGCTTTGTTTGACTAGCTTTTACAATTTAGCTTTGGAAATATCAGGTCAATAATTTCGTAGAGTCTGGATTGAAAACGCTTCTGCTGTTTGATCACCATTTTATGTCGACTAAGATTTAAAATTACTTAAGATGATCAAAAGACCTATACCACAGCGAAGTGTCCAGATCTAAGATGGCTTTCATTTTTCTATAGGTGCTTCTGACTTTTTAGAGTATTATGAAAACGTTCAAGGGTGTGCGTTCGCATTAAAAGATAAAATCGTTATATCCTTATTGGGAAACACTATATCGTAGGCTAACTGTCTTTTCATTTAAGAAATATGTACAGTTACATGTCTTTCCAGATGAGTAAAATAATTGTATTTAAAATATTTAAAAAATACTATTTATTATAACTGAAACTTGAGACTCACTTAATTACTAAATACACACACGTGAAATATTATTTAAAGCACAACTAAATATATTTTTTTAATCACTGAAAGTTGATATGTAACCCTTTTCCACATTAATTTTCGTATTCTCTATACGTATTTCGACAATTAAGTTGTCATCATCAGCAGTTAATTAAACAGTGTCGCACCTGGAAAACTACGGCACAACACCCGCACGAAACAAATTCCCTACACGATCCGCACCGTCGAAAACCAAAACGCATACTGTGCCACAACCAAATGTACGAGGGAGCGTTTTTATATTCGCGGAATGGGGGACAAGGGGTGGAAATAAAAAAACCAAATTATTTTTCTTTTTCAATATATTCACCTGCAAGACGGATACCTTTTTCACATCTTTCAATTAATTTATTTATACCCTCATAAAAAAATGATTTCTCTTTATCTGCAAAATACGCCGAAACTGCCTCCTTGATTTCATCATCGGCAGTAAATTTTTTACCCCGCAGCTCTTTTTTCATTTTCGGAAACAGGTAATAATCACTCGGGGCCAGGTCTGGGCTATAGGGTGGGTGATTCACAATTTCGAAGCCCACCTTATGCAGGGCAGCTAACGCAACGCGGCTGTTGTGGACGGGCGCGTTGTCGTGCAAAAGCAGAACATCTTTTGTAAATTTTCCCCGTCTTTTCTCTTTAATGGCTTCTTTTAGTCGCTCTAATATTGAAGCGTAATATTCTCCGGTTATAGAAGCACCTTTATCTTTATAATCAATCAACAATATTCCTTCCGAGTCCCAAAATACCGTTGCCATGAGTTTCCCAACTGATTGTGACACTTTAAATTTCTTGGGAGGTGCTGTGCCCTTTTTATGCCACTGCATGGAGTCTTGTTTGGACTCAGGTTCATAATGATGAACCCAAGTTTCGTCTCCAGTAACAATTCCACTCAATACACCATCCTTGTCTTCATTACAGAGGTCCAAAAATGCACGCGAACACTCTACGCGCTGTTTTTTTGCGGCGGCGTGAGCATTCTTGACACCCATCTTGCGCTGACCTTAGACATGCCGAGATGATCGTGTAGGATTTTAAAAATTGTTGTATCGGATACTCCAACCATTTCTGCGAGTTGTTTCTTCTTTAGTCGAGCATCTTCGAGTACAATTTGTTCAACTTTTTGGATAAGTGCTGGCGTGGTCACCTCAATGCTCCTGCCCGGCCTCGGGTCGTCTTCAAGGGATTCCCATCCTTGTTTAAATAAACTATGCCACTTGTACACCATGGTCTTTCCTGGACAAGAGTCGCCGTAAACCAATGACATCTCATTCATTATGGTCGCGACTGATCTTCCTTGCCTGGTAAGGAATATAACGGCACGATATTCGATTTTTTCCATATTTCACTTTTCACTCCTGATTATGTTAGTTGGTTGACGATAGCTCAAAGACTAACTGTCTAAAAACAATGAAACTTCGTATTTATACTAATCATGAGTCGCTGCACAGGCCACGCCCTCAATGCGCCTACTCACCCCTCTACAACCCGTTCATTCCGCGAATATAAAAACGCTCCCTCGTACCAATACCTAAGAGCATGTAAAGATAGTTAGTTCAGTTGTTCTTGTAGGGATGATTTTTTTAATGAACATTTTATTTATTATTTCAAACACAGTAAATATTTGTACAAAATTTAATTTAAAAATATATACTTTTATTGGACTATTCGTATTGTTTCGTCACATAATTCCAGTAAAATTTTTTAAAATAAATTTTCAAGATTTTTTAAAGTGCTTCTATTTGAACAGCCACCGATTATAATTAAATAATATTTTATAAGACGAGAATATATAATTAAGAGCTTAACTAAATTCCGTCGTATAAAATAATCTTGATTACAACATCGTTTTCTTAATTCTCATTAGAAAAACTTTCATAAACACAAATACCTATAAGCGCACGTTAACAAGTATATCTTTGAGTCAGCGATGAATTGCCTTTAAACTGATGATGAAAAATAACAAGAATTTTTTATTATGATGCTTCTTTTTTTTCTATTTACACGTTATTTATCATTGAGGAAGACACTTCAATAAATTTTGTCTTTAGACCGATATGGTAAAACCTTATTTGCATACATCATAAAAAAACGTTTGTAATTTATGATCGTTCGTGTTTTTCATCATAGTTTACACCAACGCAAGATTAAAAAATTAATAATCCACACATTTTGTTGACCGTAATTCGAATCCATCCATGTAATTTTGCAAACAATAACGTCATATATTACATATCTGACAAATATAACTATATTCGTAACTAGTATTCTACTTTGTCGGAATGTGTTTTATAGTTTTATTTGCTTAACCACTGCAGGTTGATATATAACGTATTCTGTATACGATTTCGACAATTAAGTTGCCATCAGTAGATAATTAAACAGTGTCGCACATGGAAAACTACGGCAAAATACGATCTGCACCGTTGAAAGCTAAAACGCACACTGTATATCTTGTGAAATGTGTTATATGCAATATTTATACACATAAATATTGCAGACACTATCTTATATTTCTTTCAAGTTTGCATTTTCGCATTTAAGCGTTTATTTCATCACTTATTCTTGAGAACTTTACTGTTGTTTTTACATTGGTATTATCTGGCACTAATATAAAGGGTACTAGGAAAGTTTTGCAATATGACGCACAATCATAGGAAACTGCTTATTGCTGCATGTTGAGACATGTTCATACGTGCATAGTAGGCGCCGCGCCATGTCGATGGGCTCAATTATTCATTAGCAGTGAGAGTGTAAAGTGCTTGCGACGGCATCGTGGTCACGAATTGAGATAAGGGCAGTTTTGCGTTATAATTTCGTGCGTGAATTTAAACATAGACCAGTGCTTCGACGAAATGACTCTTGCACTAGGTTATGTTTGTCTACATCGCACAACGATATTCAGGTGGTATAGAGAATTCCAAAGGGGAAATTTAACTGTGGAGGATGCTGAGAGGCCGGGAAGGCCACGAACGTCAATTACGGAGGAAAACGTTACTACTGTGAGGAAAATGCTTGGCGAGGATAGACGAGTGACCTACCAACAGATAGAGGGTACTTCAAGCCTAAATGCACCAGCAATTCGTTCGATTCCGCATGATCATTTGCACGTGAAGAAACTTTGTTCTCTCTGGGTGCCGCATCGACTGACTGAAGAGCAGATGACACGACGTGTGACTTGGTGCCGGGAGATGCTAAAAAAGTTTGATAAGGGACAATCTCGGTATGTGAACAACATCGTGACAGGTGACGAGACTTGGCTGTACTATTACGATGTGCCGACTAAAACTCAAAACAAAGTTTGAGTCTTTGATGATGAGGACACACCCGTAGCTGTCAGAAAATCCCGATCTGTAAAGAAGAAAATGATAGCTGTATTTTTCAAATCGAGTGGAAGAGTGGAACGCATCGTTTTGGACACACAGAAGATAGTCACAGCTAAGTGGTATACTGAACAGTGTCTGCCTAAAGTCATTGGATCTATGAAGAACCTGCGGCCAAAGTCAAGAATGAACACCTGGTTCCTCCATCACGATAATGCTCCAGCTCACCGCGCCAAAGCCTGCACCGAATATTTGACCACGACAGGATTGAAACTTCTCGAGCACCCTCCCCACAGTCCAGATCTTGCTCCCTGCGACTTTGCACTGTTCCCGCATGTGAAAATGAAGCTAAAAGGGAGGCTGTTTTCCAGTGATAAGGACCTTCTGCGGGCTTGGGACAACGCGTGTGCTTTACTTCCTAGTGAAACTTGGCAGAACTGGTTTAAAGATTGGTTTTGGAGGATGGAGAGGTGTATTGAGTGTAGAGGAAATTACTTTGAAAAAATTAAATAACCCAAGCTGTATTGCAAAACTTTCCTAGTACCCTTTGCATAATAGATTTGGTAATAATTGCGATATATTCAGTTGTTCCTCTAAGGATTTGCAAAGTATTTTTGGTGTATCGTAAGATGTATGCGTATATGTGTGTTGAGTTTTGTAATGGTTAACTATAAGGATTAATAATTAATTTTTTAGATGTAAGCTTCTTGTTATGTATATTGATGTTTTTGATATTTGTAGTTCTTTGTTGTACATAGTCCTGATATTGGTATATGTACACTGTTGGGCAATAAATACTTTATTATTATTATTATTCTTGTAAAGCAAATCTTCTAAATATTTTAAGGTTTCTCGAATAGGTACCGAAGGAAACCATACGTTTTAAAGATACCATTTAATGATTAAAAAGAAATTTTCTGCCGATGTAATATTTCATTTTTTTTATTTTATTTTTCCAAGGTTCCGTAACTTAATTTCCATCGAGTATTTTGCAAATGCATATTTAAATTAATCGTAGTCATATTTCTGTAACTGTTAAACATGTAATTTAAAGAACGAAAAGATAACCTAATTGTTAAAAAGAAAAAATTAAATCTCATTAAGATACCTGCTGATTTATGTCTCAGTATTTTCAAAAGAAAAAATATCCAGTTTGCGTATGACCGTATCACTGACGAAACAACTCCTATACAGTTTCTAAATATAAGAAAATTATATGTGTATTTAATTATTGCTCGAGTTATATAGAAGCAGGTATCATTTTCACTTGACGATCATTATGAAAGGAACTTTTTGAGCTTCCAGTCTTGGAACGCCGAAGAGCTCAAGTCAATAGTTACAAAATTGTTACGGGGTAATTGAAGCTATTAGATATTTGTACGTAAGCCATTAAATACGGGAAGATGTGGCAGGCAGTGTGTAATTTTTCCATCGACTTACATGATTGTGTGATTGGCGTGCTATTAGTTTTAGAATTACATGTTTTACGAGTATGCGTAAATTGAAACAAAAACGCTCTCCTACGGAAAGTATACGAGCAAAAAACGATATTCTACGAGTGGTTAAAATTATACTGAAATTTCTGTGTTATTAAATATAAGGTTTTAGATGTAATTGCATGCTAACTTTCTCGTATTCTTTTATATAAAAACAGCCAAAAATTATGAAAACATAATGTTAGCACAATTACAAAATTCAATTTAATTGAAGTCCAAATTTATTTAAAAATAAGTTCGTGTGTATAGATACTATCTAAAAAATTTCAGAAAATATTTTTTTAAGTATTAAGACCGTAGCTTGTGAACTTTTTTCAAAGAATGAAGATCTTTTAATATTATAATAAGTAGATTTTCCATGTTTGTATCTGTTTTCCAATAGTGTTTCACTAATATAGCCAGCACGATATTTGTTGAGCCAGAATTCCTACAAGACAGCTACATCACTTTTTTGGAATAAACCGCACTCGATATCCGAGTACGATGAATAAACCGCACTCGATATCCGAGTACGATACATATTGACGGCGCGGTGTTCACCGTAGCGGGTTGCAGTTAATCTTTGTGGTAATTTGCAGTCGATTTGCACACCGTATATCTTTGTGAATGTATGTGTATTTTGAGTGTAACTTCGTGTTAGAAAAATGAATTTAACTCACTATTAATGGGCATTTAACGTGTCTAAGCATGTATAACGTATATAATTATTTTAAAACAATTTTTCCAAATGAAAATAAACTTAAAACACCATGTTATAGCTGGTACGAGAGTCCCTTTAGCTACTATAAGGAGAATTTTAAGTGAAGGTGTCCATATGCAAGTTGAAAAGAAAGGTTGTGATAAAGTAAAATTCTGATCTCCTAAGAAGCGTAAGAAAACTTGCGTAAAAGTCAACATGTCACCATGGGAACAAATTTTCAATAAGCACATAATTTATGAATTCCACAATTTTTATACCAGCACTGGTAAAACTGCCCTGAAACTGGTGGTTCACTAGTTTCAGTGCACAAACGAGTGGGTACGAAACGTCGGCAGTTATACCAGTGACGCGGTTCCAGCCCGGAAGCCCAGGAGAAAATAGTATGGACCACAACCGCGGAGGTCTACGTACCAGACTAACTAGCTTAACTAGCATATTGTAAAAGGCGAATGTAGCGAATTGTAAAAGGAACAAAAATACAACTTAAAAGATTATTTTTCACAAAAAGTCAACGTTGGATCATTTACCTTTATTTCTCGTGATTTAATGTCTCGCAACAAAGAAATCTTGCTGAAAATCATTTCAATAGTTTCTGAAATATTCGCTAAGAACAAATAACGAGGAAAATTTTAAGGCACGCCACTGCTTGTAAATATCTAGTCGCAGCAGACTCATGCGTCGTATGCGATTTATTCCAAGAAATGATCTAGCGGTCTTCTAGGAATTCTAGCTCAACAAATATCGAACCGTGTAATATTTCATTAAGACAGTGCGAGACCACGCACAAGTTTGGTTACCCGTTAAAAATTATTAGATTTTAAATGGGATGTATCGTCACACCCTTCAAACCTCGCGTTTTCTAACTTTCACTTCTTCAACACTCTTTGCGTGGTTCAGATAAGACTGTGATTCAGAACGTTGTAAAGTTTCTCTCCAGTAATGATACAACCTTGTACTATGCCCACCGCCTTGTTAATTAAAATAAGTAACACCCCGTATATTTGCACCTCAGGGTGAGGAACAAGGAATCTTGTACCCCGTTTTACGTAACAAACGTCTCATAAATTTAAAAACCCCAATAACAAAAGGTAAAAATGAAGACAAGTGAATAAACGTAATTCCATTTTTGCTCATAAAAAAAGTAGATAAATTGCAGATAATACAGTTACTAATGTGAAAATTAAGACTAAAATATCATGTCTTATGAATAAGTAAGACTTAATAGTCAATATTTGATAATCAGGTGTTATAAGAGCGAAGCAAACAAATCGAGTAGTTTTTTCCGGAACTGGGCCGAGTTTCGTTTACAACACAAAAAAATTACTCTTCTAAAATTTATTATTAAATTAATCTCAAATCTATTGGGTCTGGGAAAAAGTTCGTGGCGTTTTTTCAGTAAAATTCAACTGGTCCCCGCATGGCGCGTGGACGAATTCATTTAAACCGAATATGCTCCATTATTATCGACAATGTTTCGCCATTTTTTTGGTAGATCCATGATCCCATCGGTGAAAAACTTCTGTGGTTTCTGGTCGAAAAACTGAATCAAGTAGTTTTCACAGGCTTCTTTTGAAACCAACTTAATTCCATTGAGAGAGTTCTGCAGAGATCGAAACAGATGATAGTCAGAGGGTGCTATATCCGGACTGTAAGGTGGGTGCATCAAAACTTCCCAACCAAACTCTCTCAATTTTTGACGGGTCATCAAAGAAGTGTGTGGTCGGGCGTTGTCATGATGGAAGACAACACCTTTCCTATTAATCAATTCGGGCCGTTTTCTTTCAATCGCCTGGCGTAATCTCTCTAGTTGTGCACAGTAGAGTTGAGAATCAATCGTCTGACCAGTTGGAAGTAGCTCGTAATGGACGATTCCCCTCCAGTCCCACCATACACACAGCATCACTTTTTTTGGCGTCAATGTTGGCTTAGCGAACGCTTGTGACGGCTCACCATCCTTTATCCACGATCTTTTACGCTTCCGATTATCATACGTAATCCATTTTTCATCTCCGGTTATTAAACGTTTCAGAAACGGCTCGATTTCATTCCGTTTCAGCAGCGCATCGCAGATGTTAATTCGGTCCATCATGTTTTTCACGCTCAACTCATGAGGAACCCATACGTCAAGCTTTTTTTTGTAACCAGCTTTGTGTAAATGGTTCAAAACAGTTTTGTGGTCAATGCCTAGCTCCATGCCAATATCGACACTGCTGATATGCTTATCTTGTTGGACTTTTTCAAGAATTTCATCAGATTTTTCAGTGATTGGACGACCGGAGCGTGACTCATCTTTCACATTGAAATTTCCAGAACGAAAGCGAGCGAACCATTTCCGCGCAACAGATTTCGATAAAGTACCTTCACCGTACACAGCACAAATTTTATCACAAGCCTGCGCAGCGTTCTTCCCCTTATCATAATAATATTGCAGAATATAGCGAAATTTCTCATTATTCTTCTCCATTTTCAAGTGCGAATAACTTTCCAACCACTGCACCGATTACAATGTTTCTACGCTCAAACTAACGTTCGGAAGGTCATCTAAAAAACGAGCCGTCGGTGGTGTCCCTGTGACTTGTTGTTCTTTAGTTATCGGCAACCAATGCCATCTATCGGGAAAAACGCCACGAACTTTTTCCCAGACCCAATATATAATAAGTAATTTCAATACGCTTAAATATAAAATTTAATAAATGGAGAAAAAAAAGACAGATTCCAGAACATGTTCAATTATTTCCATAAAACAAAGAAACAAAGATATAAATTTAAAGTAATATTTCTTGAATATGTAACTAAATCAATTAGTGTATACGAAAGAAAGAAAATTTCGAAAGAAAGATGTTATTAAACATAATGGAAAGGGCTTGGCTGTTAATCAGCAGTGAAGTCGAAGATTCCAACTGCAGCTCCATTTACTGACGTCACCAAAGATAGAAATTACTTGTTTCATAAATCTAGCCAATAAGTACGGGAAAAAGATTTATATATGGTACCAAAATTTTGTATTTGGATAGTACTAACATCCGAAAGTAAAGACAAGAAAAGAAATTAGAAAAATGCAAAACGTGGTTAAGATGTGTTAAAAAACGTACCTTCTAATCGAGGGGAAAATAAAAACTTTTTACTAAAATTTTGTATTTGGATAGTACTAACATCCGAAAGTAACGACAAGAGAAGAAATTAGAAAAATTCAAAACCTGGTTAAGATGGCGATGGGTTAAAAAACGTACCTTCTAATCGAGGGGAAAATAAAAACTTTTTAACGTGTTTTAAATCCATATATTGTAACTCGTGAGTTAAGCTCAAAATCGAAACTTGGAACTCAATACTTAAACGCACTTTTAATTTTTCGGCAACTCATAAAACCATCCAGAATTACTCTGATCTAAACGATATATTAATACACGTGCTTTATGTTGGAAATTTGATGGCCAAGTCTCTAAGATTGAAACCTAGACAAAGCGCACAAAGAAAGAAAATAAATCTAGGACAAATACACTACTATACAAAAGAATGTAACGAAAAAATAAAATAAACGTATCGAGTTTATATTAATGAAACAGAGAATCTTCAATAACACAGGTAAATAATATACGACAGAGTTTATGTCAAATGTAAGAACGTAACACACTCTTCTATTAACTTTGCGTTTATCACTATTATTGTTAGCAGTAGGATACAGCCGCTAATGTAGAAAAACGATTTGGAAATTTATTTACATCCGTCCCAGTTAGCAGTCCATCTTTGCGAGCCATCATCGGATATTAACATAATACAACTGGCCTTCACCCCCTTCGATTCCTGTCGCTGGTTACACGTAGGATACTTCAACCTTACTTATTATACATACTGTATATTACGCATTCATCCTAAAGTAGTCAACTTTGATATAAAAAAAGTTTAACAACTTATAATAGCTAAATTTCACCAATACTTATGTCACTCCTGTAGTCTTACAACAGCTCTGAGTCGTTATCTTGTTTTTATAAAAGGTATTTTGAATTCAAACAGAAATGAAACCGTAAAAATACAAAATATTGAACCTTCATGTATATCTAAAAATTCCAAGCATGTTTTATCCATTAACTTCTTTATTTGTACGTATACTCATTTGTATATCTCATAAGTACGTTCGTGTGTATGCTTTTATATATAATCACATTATTACGTTTAAATATCTTTCATTAAAATCTTCTTTATTACTTAAGTGTTACAGCAAATTAGTGCGACTGAAGTGGATATTATCTACATATATAATTATGTGTTTTAAAATAAGAAATAATAATTAAGTAGTGAGAAATAGTATAATTAACATGGATAAAGTTGCATTACTTCAATTATTCTCGTTTCCATTCAGTTCATTGATTTTAGCTTTTGTCTTTTTTTTTTATAATAATTCTTGGTTTTCCTGTTTTAAAATTACACCTTCATTTGTCTTTATAAGTACGTACAGTACATGGTAGTTGGATTAGAGTCACCTAAAAACAGTGGTACCGTTTTTTGGTATATCATTTTTATCAATTTGTCGACAAAGTAATATAGACTGAAGAGTGTTAGATAACACGAAACGCATCTCTATCATTGCTTCCGTCCACATAACGTTTGATTGATTTCAAATTACTTGCAATTTTCAATTGCAATTGGTATAATGGTCTTGGTTTTCGTTTCTAGATAACATAGTTATCTAAGGGGCATTTAGGAGCTTACGACGCCATATATCACCCGTTCGGCCAGTATGTTGGTCGGTACGTAAGATGTCACCACTACGCTAGTCACTGTTTTTTTGGAATATTTTAAATGTTCTTATTTCATCATTAATATTCCGCTTTGTATACCTATCGGAAGAAATTTACTTGAAATGAACGGAATAGATGAAAAAATTATTGTCCCAAATTTTAATTTGCGATTACATGTATTTGTTAAAAATATTTTTTTGTTTAATCTTGTAAAATTTATAAATACACAAAGTATTTTCAAATTAACATTTTTTTTTTTATTTGTGTACCTGCCAAAAGACTTAGTGAATTAGTAATACGTGGGATGTTTTCGGGTGGATACTGCATCTGTTGACCGAAGAACAGAAAGCAGCTAAGGTGAATTGGTGTAGAAATCTCTAGATCGCTTCGCGCGCTGGAAACTTTAAAAATATGTATAACATTGTAAAAGTAGATGAAGAAAAGTCATCCGTTCTCGAAGTGTCTCCAAAAAGATGGTGGCGACATTTGTCTCGAAAGCAGGTTATGTAGCAAAAATTCCTTTACAATATCAAAGAACTGTTACTGCTGATTGGTATACAACCATTTGTTTACTTCAAGTCATCGCTCAGCTTCGAAAAACTAACCCCGAACGACGAATCATTCTCTACCAAGACAATGTAAGTACGCACACAGCACGCAAAACAATTGAATTTTTAACGCAACAAAACGTCGAATCGTGGGACCATCCTCCGTATATTCCGGACCTAAATCCTAACGATTTCTTGACCTTTCTGAAAATCAAGAACGGACTGCGTGATCAAGAGTTCCAGTCGTTAGAAGGAGTAGTCGATGCCTTTAAAAACGCAATTTTGACTATACCAACAAACGAGTGGAACAACTGCTTCTAGAGTTAGTTCGAGCGCATGCAAAAGTGCATTAATCTTCGTGGTGAATTTTTTGAAAAACAATGAAGTTTTTAAAAGCTATCTACTGTACTGTTTTATTCCAGTTCTATATGCAAGACTTAAAAGACAACTCACGTACTATAGGTCTGAGTGGTATATTAATTTTATGTATTGGGTTGACAACTCCTTTCGGTTTTTACTTATAAAGAGCGTTGGTTTATTTTTTGTATAACGTATGCTGGTGCTGTACTTTACCGTTTGTCGCGTGATACTAGTCACATTGACGTAACTTCAGAAGCAAGTAGTGCGTGATTTTTATTAAAGCTATTAGTTGTGGGTTAATTTTAAATGGAGTGCAGAAATGAACATTTTAGACATATTTTACTATTTTATTTCCGTAAAGGAAAGATAGCTGCTGCGGCTCACAAATAGATATGTGAAGTTTATGGTGCTAATTGCTTAACAGAGCGCACGTGTCAGAATTGGTATAAAAAATTCCGTTCTGGAGATTTTTCTCTCAAAGATGAGCAACGTTCTGGTCGGCCTACTGAAGTTGATGATGACCAAATCAAAGTCATAATTGAAGAGGATCGTCATATAACTGTTCGAGAGGTTGCGGAGAGGCTACATGTATCGCACACAACAATTGAAAAACATTTAAAATGTCTTGGGATAGTTAAGAAGCTTTATATTTGGGTACCTCACGAATTGAAAGAAATTCATTTAACACAAAGAATCAACTTTTGCGATATGCATCTTAGACGAAATGAAATCGACCCTTTCTTAAAAAGAATCATCACTGGTATTGAAAAATGGGTCCTGTACAGTAACATAGTTCGAAAACGATCATGGAGCAAACACGATAAACCAGCTCAAACCACATCGAAAGCTGAATTGCATCCAAAAAAGATCATGCTGTCAGTTTGGTGGGATTACAAAGGTGTTGTGTTTTCGAGCTGCTTCCAAGGAACCAAACGATCAATTCTGATGGTTACTGTCAACAGTTAATAAAACTGGATGAATCAATCAAAGAAAAACGGCCAGAATTGTCAAATCGGAAAGGTGTAGTTTTCCACCAAGATAATGCAAGGCCTCACATTTCTTTGGCAACTCGTGGGAAACTATTGGAGCTTGGCTGGGAAGTGATGCCACATCCCCCATACAGCCCTGATCTAGCACCATCTGATTACCATTTATTTAGTTTGCAGAATTCTTTAAATGGTAAAAGTTTCACAAATGACGATGACCTTCACTCGCATCTGGTTCACTTTTTTGCTGATAAGGACCAGAAATTTTATGAGCGCGGAATCATGCAGCTGAAAGAAAGATGGCAAAAGGTCATTGAGCAAAATGGAAAATATATAATTGATTAAAAACTATTCTTTGTTTAAAAAAAAGTATTTTATTTTATACTACAAAACCGAAAGTACTTAGTTGCCAGCCCAATAATTTGGGAACTCCGCAAATTTTTAGTGGTTGTGTATTGTATATATTCCCTTGTAATATAATTATTTGTCGTTTGGTAAGTACACAATTTTTAAAAAAATCGTTAATTTAAAAAGGCCTGTGTTTGTAAATTTTTTAATATTAAAAAAAAATTTTAGCAGTTGTAAGTAATCACATTTATATATATAAAACTCTTGCTCACAATTGGAAGTACATAACTGTAAAAGATATTGCAGGTTCAATAAAATAAGTAACTTAAATAACCCCCTCCCCTAAAACGTTATTAATATGAGTTAAATATTTTATTAACTGTTGAAATTCCCAATAAAAAGATAAAAAATTTTTTATTTTATTATTTTTGGGAAATAAACTCCATTTAAAACTTTTACAAAAATTGACCAGGAACTAATTCTTCAAATGCTCCCACTTTACGGAAACGTCTCATCGAAATAACACGTTCTAAAGTACCGTCTAAAAATAAAATGTAAAACCCTTTTCAGTAATTGAACGCGCGATCCTCGATGAACTGTAAAACTGAAAAATCGATTTCTTCAATATTATTTCGCAACGGTAAAAGCATCCCACCCATAGAAACTTTACACTACATCTTCATTAATTATATTTGCTTCAAAAACGATAATTTGTACTTGAAAACATGTGGGACAATATCAGATGCATACACATGATAACCGTGTATAATTTAATGTTTTCCATGTATGGACAGAGTTTGGCTCTGTTCTTCTTCTTCTTGTTGTTCTTCTTCCCGTCGGTAGACGAGATTTAAAACCTGCGAAACCAGTTCAGGTTTTGTTTGTATCTATAAATGCAGACATAAGTAAGAATTGTGTTACACAGCATTAATATTTATGACGTATTGCTATACGAAAATGTATGGATTGCAAATGTGCTGATTCTTTTTGTTCGCGTCATTATTGGATGCTTGAAATTGCTGAAAGTCAAGCACTCTTCACAATAAATTGCTAGTTTTTTTGTTGAATATTTATTGCTTTTAATATTTCGTGCATTAATAGGTAGCAGAAAAAACTATAATTTTTTTTATTCTTCCACAAATAGCATCTACACAGTCTGTCGCAGAGAAAGCCGAATTTTTTTAAAATAGTAATTCTTAGTGGCGTCATCTATTAAAACAAATATGTGTCGGTAAGGTAGATGTTTCACTAATGTTATGTCAAAATACCATGACATTTGCATCATTAGAAGCAGATAAATTGAGCATAAAGAAACAGCATTTGGTGTTTGTCGAAAAATGAATTTTAAACAGAGCAAATACCAAGTTCTGTTTTCTAAACTCGGTAAATCGTTTACTGAAACGTTTAATTTGATGAAACAATGTGTATGGTGATGCGTGTTTATCACGTATGAGTGTATATGGGTGGTATAAACGATTTAAAAACATCCTGGTGCAAAAAAATCTGTAGTTACGAACAGTAACATCGAATTTGTGCGTGAATTTATCAGAAATGAAGTGAAATCCCCATTGCGATACGTGGGAATGGAATTAAATATTTTCAAAGAAGTCATCGCATTTTGACACAGCATTTGAAACTGAGAAAGGTTTGGGCAAGGTTTGTACCACACAAGCTAACTGAATTCATCATTGTACAGACTTGATTAAAGACTCAAAAGGGAACGAAAACTTCAGGTTTTCTATTGTTACTGGCGACGAGACGTGGTGTTTTCAATATGGTCTAGAAATCAAGAGTCAATGCTCTGAATGGAAGCATCCAAGCAAAGAAAGACCGAAAAAAGCCATTTGGAGAAGTCAAAAGTGAAGACGATGTTGATTTGTTTTTATGATTCGAAAGGCATAGTGCATAAAGTGTTTGTACTGACTAGTGAAACGGTTTTGATGTTATAAAGCGTCTTTTGGGGCGTGTTAAATTTGCACTTGTATATTTTTGCTATGAAATGTTTTTCTTGTTTTATTTATTCTTTCGTTTTTATCTAAGTCTTGAAACTGAGTTTCAGAAACAGTTTCAGTGCGGTAGTTCAGCCCTGAAGATGTCCCATACAAATAGGTACGAAACGTCGGCAGATATACTAGTGACGCGGTTCCAGCCCGGAAACCCAGAAGCAGATACTTTTAAAATCTTTTATTGCGATTATCATAATGCTATTTACGTGACCTATTACATCTGTTAAAAAAGCGAAATTGTAGAACAATTTTTATCATTCAATTTTAAGCATCTTGGCGTCATAAACTCTATCATCTAGAAAAGAATTTGTTTGGGGTAGTAATTCTTGAAAACTTTCTAAAAACTTCCACGACTCAATCACTTTACATCTGTATGTAGAGATATATCATTACGCCCAGTATGTTGGCTAGATTACAGTTGTACTTCAAAGAGTCGAAACTGGATATACTATGCACTTTAGTATAAGTAGTAAACATAGTAATTGTGTGAAATAAAAAGCATGTTCTTCGGCGTATCCAGATGCGACACTGTGATTAATTATCTGCTGATGATGGCAACCTATTTGTCGAAATACGTATGCAGAATACGAACATTGATGTGGTAAGGGGTTTTATTTATTTTTGATCAATTAATTTTGATATACGATTCTAGTAAGTTGGCTATTTTTTGCAAATAGAATATATAAAACGTGTTACATAAGATAGATTAAACATTCACAGCAATTACAAGGAATTCAAAGTGTTAAGCAAACGTCAAATATACACACAATTACAATGGATAATTAACAAGGAATACTCACATTTGTTTGCACAAGACTTCGCATGAACTTGTATAGACTTTTTTTAATTATATACAAATATAGAAATGTAGTAAAATAGTTATGACGCTCACACATCTACAGAGAGTACAAGTGGTATTTCCAACTTTAACAAATACTTATTTTGCGAAGGAAGTAAATACAATTTTCTTATGGCAAATGTACTTCCTCAGGGCAATAAAATCTAACCCTCTTCACTTTCGAGATTCCTAAACTTCGTTAAGAACTTCGTATACTATAGAACTCTGATAACATAAAGTGTTTGAAGAGCTTACTTTGTTGCTTTAGAGGGAATAGGTATCGATTTGTGAGCATCAATACATCTTGTAGTATGTATGTATATGTATACAGTCAGTTCCGAAAGTTTTTGTACAATTCGTTTTGAAAACAATCAAATATAAATATCAGATATAGAGCCTATTTATTTTCATTTAGTAACTTCTATAGTCGTTGTCCATACTCTTTTGCTCATATCATCTTTTATCTTGCCTTTCAAGCTGGAACCACGTCTTCATCAATACTGGCACCGATGTTTCGTCACTATTTGTATGAGACATCTTCAAGGCTTAACAGTCGCGCTGAAACTGTCTTAATCAGTATTTTCCTTTATTTTAGTGTCTAACTGTACGATTTACAATGTATATACTTTATTACTTTATTCATATTTTGTTGTGCACCATATTTTTTGTAAACTACTGTACTCGTAAATCCCAGTGTTACAGTTTTTAGTACTATAATTATATAATTTTCAATGCAAAAAATACACGAGGTTCAATCTCATAACAGGAAAAATTTTGTAAGAACTAGCACGCAAATTATATAAGGTCTTTCAATAGCTATTTCACACGATCCTCACGCATTGCTACTTGCCAAGCCATTGGACGTTTATGGTATCGAAAACTTGATAAAATCTTACGAATTATTATCTGTCGTCCAATAAACTTGTTACCCTTCATACCAAAGGTATTTGAAAATTATTATTAAAGCGACTCCTGCCTATATTACAAGAAAAACACCTCATCCCTAACCATTAATTCGGCTGTTCCGGACATAGCATAGTACGGTAGAATAAGTCCACCGAATTGTAGATACAATCAATAACGTCTTTGAGAAGGGAGCTATGGTTTCAGCAGGATTTTTATTTTTTAATCAAGCTTAAATCTCTAAAATAAGATTTTATGGATAAAGTACTTTATTAGTAAAAAGAATTTATAAAACTGAAAAAGGAATCTTCAAAACTATTTCAATCATTCAATCACAAATAAAATCAACTCTGACAAATATTGCTTATTTTGTACCTCCTTATTTACTTGAAAAACTTAAAAAAAACTATCACAAATTAGTTTTAATCTGGTAGAATCGAAATCTTTATATATGTATGTATATCACTTTCGAACTTTTCTAGAACAAAAATATATTTAATGTCATTTATAGTACACAGCAGTGAGTGTTAGAATTTGCATTGATTCCATTAACGACAACTCAGTGTTTTGAAATTTTTCTCTTGAGTCAAATAAACCTTTATAACAGGTGGCGCAAAAGTAATGTTATAATTTGAATTAGCTGCCATTTTTGCAAATAGCGTCGGTTGTTTTAGCGCAGCGTGAATTTCGTTGTCGTGTTCCATGTGCTCGAACAATTAAGCGTTTGGCTGAGCGCCTCGTGCAAACTGAGTCCACTACAGATGGCGCAAGAAGTGGACGGCCTCGTATTGCTCATTCGACCGAGAACATTGGTGATGTTGCCTCCGACGTCAGAGAGAATCCACAAACATCAACGAGAAGACAATGCACACAATTAGGCATCAGCAGACGTTCGCTGCAACGAATTTTGGTGAAAAATTTTAAAATGTTCCCCTACTAAGTGCAAAGTGTTCACGAATTGCTGCCTGCTGACTGTCGAACAAGGTTAACTTACTGCCATACTGCAAGAAGAGGACGATATCGAATCAAAAATCATAATGAGCGACGAAGCCAATTTCCATTTAAGTGGTTATGTTAACAAACAAAATTTGCGTTTCTGGGGTCCAGAGAATCCACATGAAATACATGAAGAGCCATTGCATTCCCTCGAAGTGACTGTTTGGTGTAGCATTTGGCGTGAAAAAGTGATTGGCCCTTATTTTTTATGAAGACGCCGATGCCACCACCGTAACCGTAAATGGTTAGCGTTACAGGCAGATGCTAAACGAGTTTTTTTGCCGCAACTTGCTGCATTGGGACTCGATCATTGTTGATTTTAACAGGAAGGGGCAACCGCTCACACAGTTCGGGCAACGATGGAGATTTTGAGATACAAATTTCCAGGTCGAGTGATCTCCCGTTTTGGAGATTTGAACTGGCCGTCCAGATCGCCAGATATAACAGCACTATACTTTTTCCTTTGGGGCTTTTTAAAATCTCGCGTTTACCACAACAAACCACAAACCTTACAAGTCTTGAAAGTTAACAGCTTTAGCGTATCCAGCACTACCTTCCTAATTGCTCTGCCAGTGCACTTTTTTAATCTTTTGCTATTTAATACAATGGAAATTATCGCTTTAACAATATCTAGAACACGCACTATTATTAAAAATAGAATGTTCCTTCGATCTGTCGTTTCGTCGACACAAGGCCTTCGCTATTTGTCTTTCACTACAGCTTTGATTATGTTTTCTATATCGTTATGCACAGTTGGCATATGGCTCTGTAACATTCTCCGGGATGCTAGTTTCTAATTGGAATTATATTCCAGAAGTCATGAAATCGTTGCTTATTGTGTAGATGGAGTCTCAAATCACAGGCGATTATCATGAACAGTAAATCAAACATAAATTGCGTTTTTGGCGACAAGTTATTTTTCTTACTTTCGTATTGTAGACTCTATATGATTTTTACAGTCGCGTTTGTCCCAGTACATCAATGGCCTATTGCAAACTTTACAGTATATCTTAACACCATTATAATATAAACCGGGCAATTCATCAATGAACTTTGGCACTGCGTCAACCAATAGTCTCGTTTTTCCCTTACGCACTTCCATCATACTCAATAATTATATGTTCGCTTTACATAAAGATCCCCTCGATATTAACTTAATTCTACACTTCATCTGTTTTATTGCATTGTACTTGTGGGGGCGATGTGTACTCAATACGAACCTGGCGGGAAGACACCCCCAACATTAATCATAACCGTAGTACATTAGTTCTTTCATATCTGCCCTAGAGATCTAATATAAAGGAAATAAATCTTTGCACAGCTTCAAAATTTACATTGTAAATTATTTGCTAATTTTTACAGGAAAACGAGTATGAAAACAACAACTTGTATAGAACACACGCACGTTTTTACTTCTTCATGCCTTGGTTTTTTATATTTATTACACCAGTATTTCAATAAACAAGCCGTAAAGTTAATTAATAGCATTTAACACATAGTTTCTAATATTATTTAATTAAAAATTTCATTCGTTACTTTACGAGGGAATTCTCACACAATTTCTAAAGGAAGGAAAACTAGTACCCATCATCAAGTCGTGTAATTAACTGTACGAAACAAAACAACTTGCGTGGTTTGTCTACTTACTTGTGCGTACACTATGAGAGTTGAGAAATGGAAATAATTAAAGCGATGAATTGTGTAACAAAACAAACGACAATTTGCTTACAATTTTTCCATTACGTTAACTACATGGATATAATTGAGTCATCATATAAATAGAGACGTGAATATAATGGAAGAAGGACGAAAGTTATCCCATTAATATGTGAGTGTGAACGGCGAGAAGTAAATGGGATTTTTCGAAAGATAAAATTGCAATAATAACGTGAAATAATCTTTCTCCGACTTGCCCATCCATAAAATAGTTAAATATGTTGTTCTAGCACACACTAATTAATAAACGGCTTATAAAACTTTATGGTATCTAATTATACTCGGGAGATAATATAATTTAAATTATGTCTTTTTAGTATAGGTTTACTGGAAACAATATCGACAGGTGGGAATGTATTAGAACATTTCGACCAAATATAACTCTTAATTTCACATTTAGTACCACCGAATAATGCTAAAATTATTTAATAGCAAGGTCTTAAAGTAACATTATTCAACATAAAAATGATTTTTTATTGGAAAATTATGTAAAATATAGTATTTTTGTTGAATCTCTTTTTTTTTTAATTCGATTTAACAGAATGTTATATTTTATGTATTCGACTAGTAGATTAAATAATAAAAATAAACGTTATGGTAAAACAGGTGATTTTGAAAGGAATCCAAGGCGCGTGAGCTGCAAATTCAAAAGTTAATATGTTTGTTTTGTTTTTAACGTCTTAATTACAAATTCATACGTAAACATACGTATACTGCTGAGGTGAGCTCTGTGATCTTTCACTTATCCTCGAGTCTATTGAAGAAGTACAAACGAATTTTAAGAATAAAGTGTGTTATGAAATAAGTATTCTAAAATGTAGAATATTTTTGAGATTTGAGACTTTATGCAATCTTCTGAGCTGCTACTTCCAAATGTCTGAAAGTATAAAACTACTATCTTACATTCTACAAAGACCAAATTCAAAAATTTTTATTTTGACGAAAATTCCAAATTTTTCGAAGGGGTATGCTCGCAAAAATTGGTATTTTTTAAAAGTTATTGGACATTAATCAATGCTCGCGTAATGATATTTTTGAAAGTCCTAAAAACGATTATGCACTCAGCATTTATCTAACTCTTTTGGTTTAATCCTGAGAGAACGAAGATCTTGAAAAAGACTGTCAGAATGGAAACTTTAGAATGTGCTAGTGGATTTCTGCCAAAGTTGGAATGATTTCACTGCAAATAATACATAGTTCAATTCTGCTAGTCCAAAACTACTATTTTATATTCTACGAAGGCCAAATTCAAAACTTTTTATTTTAACGATAATTCCAAATTTTTCAAAGGGGTATATTCGCAAAAATTAGTATTTTTGAAAAGTTATAGGACATTAACAAATGCTCGCTTGTTTACATTTTCGAAGATCCTAAAAACGATTATTCACTCATCATTTACCTAACTCTTTTGGTTTAATCCTGAGAGAATGAAGATCTTGAGAAAGCCTGTCACAATGGGAGCTTTGAAATGTGTCAGTGGATTTCTGCCAAAGTTAGAATGATTTCACTGCAAACAATGCATAATTCAATTCTGCTAGTCCAAAACTACTATTTTACATCCTACGAAGGCCAAATTCAAAACTTTTTGTTTTGGCGAAAATTCCAAATTTTTCAAAGGTCGCAAAAATTGGCATTTTGGAAAAGTTATTGGACATTAACAAATGCTCGCTTGTTTACATTTTCGAAGATCCTAAAAACGATTATTCACTCATCATTTAACTAACTCTTTTGGTTTAATCCTGAGAGAATGAAGATCTTGAGAAAGCTGTCACAATGGGAGCTTTGAAATGTGCCAGTGGATTTCTGCCAAAGTTAGAATGATTTCACTGCAAACAATGCATAGTTCAATTCTGCTAGTCCAAAACTACTATTTTACATCATACGAAGGCCAAATTCAAAACTTTTTGTTTTGGCGAAAATTCCAAATTTTTCAAAGGTCACAAAAATTGGCATTTTGGAAAAGTTATTGGACATTAACAAATGCTCGCTTGTTTACATTTTCGAAGATCCTAAAAACGATTATTCACTCATCATTTAACTAACTCTTTTGGTTTAATCCTGAGAGAATGAAGATCTTGAGAAAGCCTGTCACAATGGGAGCTTTGAAATGTGCCAGTGGATTTCTGCCAAAGTTAGAATGATTTCACTGCAAACAATGCATAATTCAATTCTGCTAGTCCAAAACTACTATTTTACATCCTACGAAGGCTAAATTCAAAACTTTTTGTTTTGGCGAAAATTCCAAATTTTTCAAAGGGGTATACTCGCAAAAATTGGTATTTCTGAAAAGTTCTTGAACATTAACAAATCTTCGCGTGTTTACATTTTCGAAGGTCCTAAAACTGATTATGCACTCAGCATTTACCTAACTCTTTTGGCTTAATCCTAAGAAAATAAAGATCTTAAAAAAACCTGTCAAAATGAGAACTTTGGAATGTGCTAGTGGATTACTTCCAAAGTTAATTTTGCTAAAAACAATACAAAGTTCAATTCTGCCAGCTCAAAACTACTATTTTACATCATACGGAGGCCAAATTCTAAACTTTATATTCTCACAAAAATTCCATATTTTTCAGATGGGGTAGGTACGATCGTTAGAAAGGTCCATAAGCAGAAGGAGGAAGTCTACTTTAGTATAAATGTTAGTTTTAAGACAAGGATACATTTTAAATTGTGTGAAACCAGTGTCAGAGTGTATTTAATGATTATTGAAAGTTTTGCGGAATAATTCCGTTCCAGTTTTACCGCGGATCCATGTGTGACACGGTGATTAGTAATTTGCTGATGATGACAATATAGTTGTCGAAATACGTATACAGAACATAGATGTGGTAAAAAGTAAGTAAAACCCCTTGGTTTTACTTACTTTTTTTTGATTAATGCTTTTTTTAATTTCCCTACTTTCATCCTGTAATCTAAGATCGTTTGAAATGTGCCATACAGTTCTTCGCCACCCTGCAAGTATTAATCATCCGAATAAAGTTTATACATTCAATTCAAGCATTCACCATTTTCGCCTCTATATGGAGACTATTTTTTTTTATATACGATTCGTGTCGTTATAGCATACAAATCGAGTTTACACCCTAATTAGCGAATTCTTTCCACCGCGTGGTAAATGCGTTCCGTATACTTCTAACCACTTTTTACAACGCGTTCGTCGCGCCAAGAAAATTTTTAATTAGCGTATATTATGAACTACCAGCATGGGAGCCCGTAATGACGAACACGTTACGTACTTCAGTCACGTGCTTGGCGTGCACACGCCGACAAAATAACCCGCCACCCCAGTATTTCAAACATTTTCCGAATCGTCGTTACTAGAATAAATAAATGACTTACATGTGTGTGCGTGTGTGTGTGTGTGTGTGTGTGTGTGTGTGAAACGTTCCCGGCTCTCCAGACCGTGGGGTCTTTTTGTAATACCTCGTTCCATTAGCCGGGGAATGGAATTTTCGTCAGAAGTGCACCTTATTTTCCCTTTCGCAAATAATGTCCTCATACATTCGATTCAGTTATTTGGAAGAATTCATCAGCGATGTTGTAATATTTCGTATTACGACTCAGATTACAGGAAAAATAAATATCGAGTTTCAAATATTTTCTTGTGATTTAGTAGTCGGCAATTTTAGGATTTTATATTACATAGAGTTTTTGTCACCTCGTTAAAAATATAACTGAATGTAAGATTTCTATGGTAGTATATTGACAAGAAATGATAAATGCTTACACAAAGCAAGCTTCTTTTAATGTCATTTATTAAGTACGTTTTTTAATAAAATATTTCCTTTCTAACTACATAGTCTCGTAAATATTGTACACAATTAATTTTTGCATTATCTCTCTTCAAAAGAATTTCAAACACTTTCTTTTAATGAAATTAGAAATATTGATCGCTTTAGTAATAATAATAAGAAAACCAAAAATTATAGCTAATATATAATAAAATAAAACACTATAGTAGTCGACGTGCAGGAAATATCACAAAATAGAAACAACTGAAAATATCATAGACGCGTTCAAATTGTTGAATTATTTTATGAAAAACAGCATCCTGTGAAAAGAGGTTTTAGAAAATTACGTGTATTTTATGGTTTACATAATCGTCCATCTGAAAGCACTATTGGTCAAAAAAGTGAAAAATACAGTCGTAGTGGTCGTTCTCAAGAAAATATTGGTTTGGGTCATGAAAGTGTTGCTGAAGATCCTGAAATGTCCATTAGACGACGTTCACAACAACTTGGACTTAGTGGATCAACAACATGGCGTATTTTACACAAGGATTTAGCTCTGAAGGCATATAAGGTTCAAATAACACAGGAACTGAAGCCATTAGATCATTTAAAACGTCGTTCATTTGTCAATTTCATCAATGAACAACCAGCTGCTTTTTCTCAAAAAATAATGTTTTCCGATGAGGCACATTTTGAACTTGATGGCTATGTTAATAAACAAAATTGCCGTATCTTGGATGAGAAAAATCCACGAATTATTCATGAGAAACCTATGCATCCTAAACGAGTTACTGTTTGGTGTGCATTATGGTCGGGCGGTGTAATTGGACCTTACTTCTTTAAAAATGCTGCTGGTGAAGCTGTAACTGTCAATGGTGACCGATATCGTCGGATGATAACCGAATTTTTGTGGCCTGAATTAATGAAAATTGATCTAGAGGATATGTGGTTTCAACAGAATGACGCTACACCTCACTTTGCACACGAATCAATTGATTTATTGAGAGAAAAGCTTCCTGGATGTGTAATTTCAAGAAACGGTGATGTTAATTGGCCACCAAGGTCATGTGATTTGACACCGTTAGACTATTTTCTTTGGGGTTACGTGAAAATTCAGGTGTATAAATACAATACGCAATCAATTCCTACTTTGAAAGATGAAATTATTCGTGTAATTGGTAAGATAGGGCCTCAATTATGTCAAAATGTCATTGAAAATTTTAACAAAAGAATGGACGTCTGTGGAGCTGCAAGAGGAGGCCATTTGGTAGATATTATTTTTCGCATATAAATGTCATAACTGATACTTCAATTACCAATAAAAAGTTTTTGAAAGTGAACGCAAATTATGTGTTTTATTTATTCTTTAAAAAAAACGCGAAATTTTAAACACACTTTAGAATGCAAGATTAACTTATTTTTAAGTGTTAAATTACGAAGAAGTATATAAATACTTTACACAAAAACATAGAATCAAATAGAATGGAATACTGCTTTATTTTCACATGTTTAGATACATTTTCTTTTAATGATACATACGTCTCTTTCTTTTTTCTAAAATTTGAAATTTTCAATCATCAATTTTATTACATTACAGTGGTGAGGGCGGTGCGCACCCAGTACGAACCTGGCCCGTGGGAAAACATCCCAACTTTGTTTATGAATATAAAAAGAGTTTCTAATAACAATTTCAATTAACAAATAATAGATTGAGGAAAAGAAAAATATTAAAACCTAAATTTACTTGACTATATTATAAGAAAGAGAATTATATCGAATTTTGATCATATGAACACCTACACACGAAAATGGAGATGAATAATTCAAATCTTATCTGATATTGTAACTTTCAACAATTAAAGCATGTTGTTCAACTTAAATTAAAATTAACATCTCTTCTAATTTCCATAAATGGTATTTGACATAGAAGAAACATGTAACTAAATTTTATAAACCCATAAGCACGGTACCTTGTTCAAAATTTGTATTTCTTACTCGGAAACATATTGTCGTCTTACATCTGGCGTTATCACTGTTCCAGTATTATTATTTGGGTCCGAACATTGTCACGTGTGGCAATGAATTCCTTACGAAGATGTATAAAGTGCGAGTGGGTGTCCCAGACACGACAAAGGGATTTAAATTTATAAACCACAAGAACAACATAAACATTTTCCATTGTGAAAGTATAAACGGAATAAACCGTCGTTCCCACAATATAATGTTTTGTTTCTTTGGAATTCCTTAAGGAGTCGCTAACAACAGCAGTTATATGTCGCATTTGTGGATATTGTGATAGCCATTGCAAGAGATAAGCGTGAAGGGTTTATTACGCATGTAACAATAAGTTTAGCAGATACGTAAACATTAGTTTCTTGCACTCTATTGTAAGTACTTACCATATACAAACAATGACATAATTGGAATGAAAATCATATGATTATTTCCAATAATATTTTATTAATTATGTGTAAGGTATAATTAAATGAGTTTATTATTTAGAACTGTTTAGAAAACATTGATCTCAGTCCAGATATTTTGTTAATTTAAAAAATAAAAATGCATGGTAAGGGGATATACCGAAAAGTCTGTTTCCAGTGATTTTAATTAATGAGCCAACTCCTTGTGCAGACAAACAACTCCATACTTGCACGGATCTACCTCTATGTTTTATTATTGACTGTATATATGATGGATTATACACTTTTTCAACCTATCCTCGTATATACCAGGTGTACCGGAAAGTCATTACCGGTTTTTCTAACAGATGTCGCTAGACTTAAATATGTAATGTTAAGATTTGAAACATATGTTATTTTATTCTTCTGACATCAAGCTTCAAAGCCATACATGCTTATTTTGTGAAAGTAACATCGTCAAAGATTTATACCTCTTTGAAGATATCGAGTTTCGTGCCTGAAAAAGTGCATTTGCGGCACGCATTTCTTTTCTTATTTAATCAGAAGAAACAAGCCGCTGAAAGTCATTGTTTGCTGGTAGAAACTTACGGTGAGCATGCTTCAACCATAAAAACATGTGAGGCGTGGTTTCGACAATTCAAAAGTGGTGATTTCGATGTGCAAGACAAAGAAAGTTCTGGTAGACCGAAAAAGTTTGAAGATGCGAAACTACAGGAGTTATTGGATGAAGACCCAATCCAAACTCAAAAGCAATGGATATAAGCGTTAAATGTAGCCCAAGAAACGATTAGCTGCCGATTACAAGCAATGGGAAAAATTCAGAAGATGGGAAAATGGGTTGCACATCAATTAAATGATGACCCTACCCAAACTCATAAACAATTGACGGAAGCGTTAAATGTGACACAAGAAACTATTAGCGACCGATTACGAACATTGGGAAGAATCCAAAAGATGGGAAAATGGGTGCCACATCAATTGAATGACAGGCAAATGGAAAATCGACGAATCGCCGATGAAATGCTGCTTCAAAGGTATAGTCGCAAGTCATTTCTGCAGCGAATAGTGACGGGTGATGAAAAATGGATTTATTTCGAAAATTTTAAGTGATGAAGCCAGCCCATTAACTCCAAGGCCAAACCATTTTCGTCGTAAGACAATGCTGTGTTTGCTGCAATCAAAGTGGCATGGTGTATTACGAACTGTTTGGACCCTGGTAAAACGGTCGCTACCGACAACGTTTTGTTAATTTGAACCATGTATTGACAGAAAAACGTCCAGAATGGACCAAAAGACACGGTAAAGTGATTTTATAACACGATAACGCGCCGTCTCATACAGCCAAACCGGACAAGGAAGCGTTGAAAACACTTGGATGGGACATAATATCGCACCCGCCGTACTCTCCAGAACTTGCCCCGTCCGACTATAACCTTGTCGCATTAATGGGACACGCACTTACAGAACAGCACTTTGTCAATTTCGAGGAAGTTAGAAAATGGCTCGATGAATGGTTTTGCTCAAAAGACATATAGTTTTTTTGAGATGGCATCCATAAATTGCCCGAAAGATGGGCAAGATGTGTAGAATCAAACGGCCAAATGCTTTGAATAAATAATTTTTTCCATTTTCTTGAAAATTATGTAGCTTTTTACGGTACACCTGGTATTGTTCCCTAATCTGGCTTGAAGATATCCACGGTTGTTCATACTTTCTTCATTTTGACTTTCGTTTTGGAACAGCGTCTTCGACAATTCTGGTACTGCAGTTTCGTCACCACTATGGAACATCTTCAAAGTTTAACAGTCGCGTTGGCATTGGTGTGAGTCTGTGGTGAATGGATTTATATAGGGATATTGGTCACGATTCCATTGACCTGTAATCAATATGTGTTGGAAGAACTATTGGGTAATGTTCCATTAAATGTCAGAGCCAACATGTATTTATTGCATGCCCAAGGGTGCACCAACTCATAATACAAAAATTACAAAAGTATGATTGGACGCACGTTTTCCGGATAGGTGAATCGGGCAAAATATCATTGCCTGCAAAGTCACCAGAATTCCTTCGACTTCTTTGGGGTTTTTTGAAGAAAAGAGTTTATACGACCCCTCCAATCAATGAACAGAAAGAAATAAATAGAGATGTGTTGCAACACGCCCTAAATTCAATTCCACAAAGGCTACAACTTTGTCTTTTTAACCAATGGCTTCCAGTTTTAGCATATATGTTTGTTAATTATCATTATTATTGTTTTTTTCGCTAAACTTAAATAAAACTCGTATTTTGTCACATCATTTCTACTGATTCATTGATGAATAATCATCATGCCTCCCTCTCACGTCGAATGAATTGAACGAAAAAGCGAGAGTGCATCTGTCTCGCAATGTCGGGAACTAAGTTTCCAGAGCGTATAGACAGATGGCAATGCATCACGGCTATTTGCCAATTAAAAAAATGTTAAAAGGAATCGTTCATGAGAGGGAGGCATGATGATTATTCACTATTTTTCTGTATCGTAATGATATGATAGACGCTATGAAGGAATCGTTCATTAATAACACAGAATCTGCCTGATGATTGGTCAATCCATGAAACATATGTAGTAAATAGGGTGTTACTAATAATAGAATGATTCCTTTTAACATTGATTCATTGATGTTTTTATACCATGTTGCTAAATCTACACTTCTTTTAAACAATTCATAAGGCTTAACTAACAACAATTCGCAGAATTAATCATGCCTGACGATTATCCCTGAATTTCTGACCACTCTGTATTATGGACAAGTATTCTATTCGATTTCGAATTACCCAGAAGCATGTCGAACATGAAACGCACACCGCTGGGAAATGTCAACATCAAATAAAAAAGGGGGCTAAAAAGAGGACCACACGAAAATATATTTTTTCAAACGCGCTCCACGGTTCTCACGATTTATTTTCGTTGCGCTCGTAAAGACCCCCATTTATAAACGATACGCCGTTGTTAATGCCGGTGCACGGCGCGCGTAAATTACAATCATATACATATAAACGTATATAAAAATGGGATACATTAAACAAATACAGAACTTCAATGGTACCGCTTCAAAATAAAGAACGCTAATAATAACACATCGGAGAAGCCGTCGTCTGCAAGGACGGTCGGGTCTGTGTGTATATACACACACAGATATATGAGGTCGGAGAAAGTGGATTAATGGATTTTTACTAGATGTTTTTCTTTAGTTCAATTAAATGGGAAAAAGCCACAATGAATACATTTAAAGTTTCTCCGCCGAGCATATAGCAATTTCTGTTGAGAATCAATTTAGTTATTGCATGCCTATTTGTTTTTATGGGTATATCTTATTTTAATCGTGCAAGAAGCAGTTTTACCACTGGAGTAATTCTTAACAACTTAATGAAAGCCGTTAAGACCGAGATATGATGAGCCTCGTATGTGAACAGTGAATATCAGAATAAAAATCTATACCGAATGTACAGTGACTCACGGTCAAAATGATGCAGTGCTATAAAAATTATATACTGTTGAAATTATGTAACAAGGAATCGTTTTTGGAAAAGAATTAAACACGTTGCGGTTTTGCAAGGATATTATATACTGTTATAACAAAATTAAAGAGACAATTCATTAAAAACAACAGAATTAATAACAAGAATTATGTTAAAAGCTTATAAATCCATGGCACAGTGAAAACGGTGCATTTATTGAAATACGAGGGAGCGTTTTTATATTCGCGGAATGAGCGGGTTCTAGAGGGGTGAGTAGACGCATTGGGGGCGTGGCCTGTGCGGCGACTCATGATTAGCATAAATACGAAGTTTCATTGTTATTAGACAGTTAGTCTTTGAGCTATCGTCAACCAAGTAACATAATCAGGAGTGAAAAGTGAAATATGGAAAAAATCGAATATCGTGCCGTTATAAAGTTCCTTACCAGGCAAGGAAAATCAGTCGCGACCATAATGAATGAGATGTCATTGGTTTACGGCGACTCTTGTCCAGGAAAAACCATGGTGTACAAGTGGCATAGTTTATTTAAACAAGGAAGGGAATCCCTTGAAGACGATCCGAGGCCGGGCAGGAGCATTGAGGTGACTACGCCAGCACTTATCCAAAAAGTTGAACAAATTGTACTCGAAGATGCTCGACTAAAGAAGAAACAACTCGCAGAAATGGTTGGAGTATCCGATACAACAATTTTTAAAATTCTACACGATCATCTCGGCATGTCTAAGGTCAGCGCAAGATGGGAGCCGAGAATGCTCACGCCGCCGCAAAAACAACAGCGCGTAGAGTGTTCGCGTGCATTTTTGGACCTCTGTAATGAAGACAAGGATGGTGTATTGAGTGGAATTGTTACTGGAGACGAAACTTGGGTTTATCATTATGAACCTGAGTCCAAACAAGACTCCATGCAGTGGCATAAAAAGGGCACAGCACCTCCCAAGAAATTTAAAGTGTCACAATCAGCTGGGAAACTCATGGCAACGGTATTTTGGGACTCGGAAGGAATATCGTTGATCGATTATAAAGATAAAGGTGTTTCTATAACCGGAGAATATTACACTTCAATATTAGAGCGACTAAAAGAAGCCATTAAAGAGAAAAGACGGGGAAAATTGACAAAAGGTGTTCTGCTTTTGCACGACAACGCGCCCGTCCACAAGAGCCGCGTTACGTTAGCTGCCCTGCATAAGGTGGGCTTCGAAATTGTGAATCACCCACCCTACAGCCCAGACCTGGCCCCGAGTGATTATTACCTGTTTCCGAAAATGAAAAAAGAACTGCGGGGTAAAAAATTTACTGCCGATGATGAAGTCAAGGAGGCAGTTTCGGCGTATTTTGCAGATAAAGAGAAATCATTTTTTTATGAGGGTATAAATAAATTAATTGAAAGATGTGAAAAATGTATCCGTCTTGCAGGTGAATATATTGAAAAAGAAAAATAATTTGGTTTTTTTATTTCCACCCCTTGTTCCCCATTCCGCGAATATAAAAACGCTCCCTCGTACATTAGTGAACTAACATAATATTTCTCTAATATTTGGTTGCCCTTTGCTTGGATAATTTCCTTTACTCTATTTGGAACAGATTTCACTAATTTTTTTATATAATCCGCCAACATTTTTTGTCATTCTTCTGATAGAATTTGTTTTAGATCGCTTCTGTTTGATATTTCGTGACTGCGTATCCCTATCTATAACATGTGCCGTAAATTTTTAATTGTATTTATATCTGGAGACTAGGGTGGTGGTTTAAAGACCTTTAGGCAGCAACTACTGTTTTACAATGTATGAAGTGTGTTTCGTCTTCATAAAATCGAAAATTGTTTTCAATTCCAAATTTTTGGGCACAAACTTTCAGATATGTAGACTTCCGCGGTCGTGATCCATCTTCTTTTGGGCTTCCGGGCTGGAACCGCGTCACTGGTATAACTGCCGACGTTTCATACCCACTCGTATGGGACATCTTCAGGGCTCAACTATTGATACTGTCTGTCGCACTGAAAACTGCAGTTTTCAGTGCGACATTTTTTATTTTAAAAAAGTTCTGCTTTATCTGAGACAGACTGTGTATAGAGGCACCTTAGTATCAACTTTAAGCTTAAACCCATAAATGTCTGGGTTGAGTAAAAATTTTTCCGACGTTAGGCTGAGGAAATGAGTGAAACCTATGCTATAAAAAAATAATAGTAATACACTAGCATATATGTATAAGGTTTTCCAATAGGGATGATATGATTTTGAAGTGACATTTCGGCCATTTGTAATATGTCATGATCTGTCATTTGTTTTTCATTGTATTCAGTAGTGTTTACAATTTCATCATGGAGAGATATACGCAAGAACAACGTTTACAAATTATTCAGTTTTATTATCAAAATAATCGTTCTCCAATTGCAACTTTTCGTGCGCTTTTGCCATTTTATGGTCGTAATAATCGTCCAAGTGTGCTCGCTATTCGTCGAATTGTTAAAAATTTTGAGGTAACATTTTCTTTACATAATTTTCAAGTGCCAATAAGACAAAGAACCGCTCGAAGTAATGCAAATATTGCTGCCGTTCAGGCAAGTGTTACTGAAGACCGTAATTTGTCGATTCCAAGACGTTCTCAACAATTGCGACTATCTCAAACCA